>SNQJ01S0068142.1:39860-63430 GCA_010110895.2 Picea sitchensis | reverse complement strand
AAAACTGAGGTGGTAGCCTCATTATGAGTTGGTGCTCATATGTATGATAATGTAAAGAATGTAACTATTACTTATCATATAAAGAAAAAGAGGTTTTTACCCTGTATGGGTTTCCTCGGGAAATATCTATCTCTGTGTTTCTCTTATATGTGACTAATCATGAATGTGCCATTGTTTATTTCTCTGCATTAATGTGATCATCATTCAGTGTTTCTGCAAAGAGTTTAAAAGAAGCATAATTGTTTAAGCACGATAACAACTGATTCACCCCCCCCCTCTCAGTTGTCCAACAGAACTATCATTCTACAATCTTTGGCCATGTGTCCAAAGTTGTTTCACTTGTAGCATTCCACTTCAATGCTCAATGATTCAAACCTGTTGTAACTTCTTCTCTGTGTTTCACTAGGCCTTCTTGGTTAACCCTTTTGTGTATGAATTTCAAAGTTGTTTATGTTCCTGTTATTAGCTCTGCAATTCATAGATTTATGTCCAAAATTATTACATGCATAACATAAACCAAAAAAGATAGTTTGATACCTGGGAGTTGAAGATCTTCTGAAAGGAGTTTCTCTTCTGAATCCTTCTTCTTTCTAAGGCCTATCTGTCGGTTGTTGATTCTGAAATATGAATCTTCTCGGTGGAGGAGTGTCCCTATAATCTTCCTTGTAGATATTCCTATCCCTTTTGATTTTTTCTGCATAGATTTTTGTATATGTTTATTTCTCTATTGTTTTGGAGCTTGATCCTTTTTCTGTCTTATTGTATCCAAGTATGGACTTTTCATGATGAGGTTTTTGACTGTTGATAATGTCATCCAAAACTTTTGAGTTGTTCTGCATATTTTTCTTTTGAATATCCTTTCTTAATGTGACAATCTCTGCTTCCAAATTTCCAATGATCCTGTCTCTTTCTTCTAGTTGTTCTTTGAGTGATTCTTCAATTATTTTATCTTATTCTATTTGAACCTTCAAATTTGTGATCATTTGTTCTAGTTCCTAAGTGTCTTCTTTATTTTCTAGTTCCTCTTATAGCTTCTTGTTTTTATTCTTTTCTCTTCTTATAACTTCTATGACACACAACAATTCTTCTCGGTAGTCAACTTATGCCTCTTCATGTTCTTCTTCGGCCTCTTCATATTCTTCTTTAGTGTCTTCTTTGTCATATTATTCTACTGCCATGAATATAACTCTTTCTGTCTCATTGTCACTGGTTTCATCTTCATTTGATGATGAGATGTCTTCTTTGGTGCATAAGATTTTCTTGAAAACTTTCTTTGTGGTTATTTTGCCTTTATATGTTTGTTTTATATTTGAGTAATCTTTATCATTCCTCTTATTTTTATGATGAGGACATTTGTTACCAAAATGACCAATACCATCACAATTAAAAAAATAAAAGGAAAATTACCTTTATATCTGTCGTTGGTTCCCTTGTTCAATCTTCTGACAAAGTTGGCCATTTCTTCATCATCTTCTAAGATGTCACTATTGCTGCTATGTTCTTTTTCTATTTTCTTTCACTTTTTCTTTGACCTTTTGGATTCTTTGAAAATTGTTTATTTTGTATCTAGATTTTCCTGTTAAGTTCTCATTTCATATGCTGTGAAGATTCCATGTAGTTCGTCCATGATTATTGAGTCTAGATCTTCTCTTTCTTCTATTGATGATATCTTATGATCAAATCTCATAGGAAGAGATCTTAGTACCTTTTGAACAATTATAGATTATTTAATTTATTCTCCCAATCCTATGATTGCATTTACTGTTTCATCGACTCGTAAGAAGTAAGATGAAATATTCTCATCTTCCTTMATCTTTAGTTGTTTGAACTGACCTATGTAAGTTTGAAGCTTTGCTGCTTTGAATTTTGAATCTCCTTCATRAATATTTTGAAGCTTGTCCCAAATCTCTTTAGAGGATTTACAATGTATAAATTTTGTGTAAACTAATTCACAAAGACCATTCAGAAGTGCATTTGTGGCTTTGGAATTATTTTKCCTGAGTTTTATTGCTCTTTCATTTGTCGACAGAACTGTTGGTTCTTTGTATCCATCTACAACTGATTGCCAAATTTCAAATCCYTGTGCATGTATACATGTTTTCATCCTTCTTCTCCAAAATGCATAMTTTTGTCCATCAAACTGTGGTAT
Source organism: Picea sitchensis (assembly GCA_010110895.2). Taxonomy (NCBI): domain Eukaryota; kingdom Viridiplantae; phylum Streptophyta; class Pinopsida; order Pinales; family Pinaceae; genus Picea; species Picea sitchensis. The sequence goes on along the minus strand of SNQJ01S0068142.1, from coordinate 61,281 downwards.
TCCATTTTTATACATATTGTTTCTCTCCATGATCTACCTTTCAGTGGTTAAACTGATTTTTTAAGGAACCTGCTATGATACCAATTGTTTGATTACTGAGACGGGGGTGAATCAGTAATAGAGAAATTTAATCATTTTTCACCATAAAATTCAAGTGTTATATCAATGTAGCATTATCATCCAATAATTGCAGAGTAAATAAACAATGAACAAATGAGCAATCATACACATACATAGTACACCAATGTTTTTACGTGGAAACCCAAAGCGGGAGAACATCACAAAATGATTTTTCTTATATGTCTTGAAGAATTACATTCATTGGAAGCACCAAATTCCTTTTTTTCCAGCTGCAACTAGAAGGAGGATCCAACCCCCTAGTTTCTCAAGCTACAACCTGAGGGAAGCTCCAAATCCCCAATTCTCTGGCTACAACCAGAAGGAGGCCACAACCCCCTATGTTCTTTGTCTACAAATGGAAGGTGGCTACAACCACCTGTCCTTGCCCCGTCCAACCACCCTGACATATAAGTAGAATGATGGAACCATTGTCACACTATCATTGTGAGATATACCACTGTAACAACCTGTACCATAAACAAGTGCATCAACCTGTACCAAACAACCTGTAATCAACCTGTACCATAAAAAAGTGCATCAACCATGCACCAAACTGTACCTCAACCTGTACCATCAATGAGTGCATCAATCATGGACCAAATATATACCAATCAGGCATCAAATACACATAAAATATGACTCATCAAAATGTACCAACATTATCAACTATACACCTCATGTCAACTACTTGTCTCAACCATGTACCCAACATGTGTCTCAACCAAAATCCCTCATCAATTTCATCATCCAAATATTATTTGTAAATCTCTAATAGACCTGGTATATATGATGACATACCTGCAAATCTTCCTTAACTTTAACAACAAGAGACTAGCATTTTCATCAAACTTTACTTTAGTCTCACATGAATAATTTTGGATTAGACAAAAACCCTAAATTTCAATAATCATAACTATGTACATCTAATGAATAAAGCTCTAAAAATGGTACACAATGTTCTTCAGTGTCTTTTATGCAATTCCTCCAGATTTCTCTACTTGGAACTTCTCAGAAAAGGAGTTGCAGCAAAAATGGCATACCTTGTAGAATTCTGGCTTATTTTAGAGAGCGAACTTGTAGAGCATGCTCCACATGGAGTATTTGTTGTATGGATCTGAAAATTGTACACAAAATATACTACAAAATGTACTCTAACCAATACATTTGGTATTACTTAATTTGGATCTGTTATGAATAAGTTATGACATGTTTACCCGAAACACCTGTTTTAGACTAGTTTAAGGACTAGCCACAAACCCTATTTTCCACGGCGTGTAACTCCAAAAATACAACGACCCACAAGATGAAATTTTTATCACAACTACTTGGATATGTTTCCTTAATGGCCTCCCAATTTCATGGTTTGAATAATTCTAGAAAAACATTTATTGCGAAAATGGTGATATGACCTATAAATAACATACCTTAGAAAGCATCATCAAAAGAATTTATCCTCCCTTGAATTTTGGCCTTCTTTACTTCACCTTCCCTTTGAAATTCGGCTTAGATATCCTTTGGTTACCTCAGTCACCTATAGATATTCAATATGCTCAAGTGTGATTAAAATGAGAGAGCCTTGCCTCTTATTTATACTTTCATGTATCTTCCTCAAGGGGTTACCTTTTAACCATCTTAACCCACTTTCCTTATTTTAGGGTTAACTCACTTCTAACCACTTGTCCACTTAGTAATTTCTCCATTAAATTTATTATTTAAATAATTTATTTTGTATCCACTTTGACTTATAGTACACTCATCACTTCACTTTACCTCAAGGGGTTACCTTCTAACTATCTTAAACCACTTTCCTTATTTTAGGGCTAACCCACTTCTAACAACTTGTCCACTTAGTAATTTCTCCATTAACTTTATTATTTAAATAAAAAAAATTGTATTCACTTTGACTTATAGTACACTCATCACTTCACTTTATTATTTACCTTCTAAAATATATTAAACCACTTTGACTACTTTGACCTTTTGGGGCTTCTAGATGACTCATGAGGGTTCTTCAACTTCACATGGCCATAACTCTCTAACCGTGAGGAATTATGTGACATTCCACATACCCCTGGAAATGGCATGACATGTACTATTCATATGGAATAGTATTACCTACAAATATATCAAAACTTATACCATTATCCATCAAACAAACTTGGGTCCATTACCCAAACCTTTGTTCTACCAAAATTTCTTCAAGGGTTGACATCAATGACAACCAACCCAAATAATAAAATGTTAAGAACCAAATATCAATATAGCATAGAAAAACCTCAGAACAAGTACTCAACGCCTTGAAAAGGAGATAAATTCAAATAATAATCCTCTTCGAGGGGGAAACCTCCTTATGCCCACATAAATGTACAATTCCAAGATGATTCCAAATGAAAATGTCTCCTTGGTATATATAGGAGACTAGGAGGTATAATTACAACTAATGGAATAAGGTCGACATAAATAAAATAACATTACTAATGTAATATGCCCCAATTAAGGGGTAATGAGCCAATATTAGGGATTAACATGCCCCTCCCCTTGAGACAAGTGTTGTCCGCAACACTTGAGTAACTTTGGATGCTTCTGTATAAAAGACTCATCTTCCCAAGTGGAATATTCAGCCGGTAGTTTCCTCCATTTAATGAGATACTCTGAAATGGATCTATTCCTCAGTTGGTGAACTCTTGTGTCAGTGATGGCTTCAGGCTCCAATATGATTTTTCCTTCCTCGTCAAGTTCTAGAAATATAGTTTGAACTAAGATCTTGTCGCCTATAACCTTCTTTAAGCATGAAACATGGAAAATTGGGTGTACTCATGAAGATGCAGGAAACTCCAATTTGTATGCCATAGTACCAATCTTTTGCAACACCTTATAAGGGACATAGTACTTTGGTGATAATTTATTATCCTTTTTGGCTAGCTTGAGGGACATCTGTTTGTATGGTTGTAGTCTTAAAAACACCCAATCCCCTACTTCAAAACTTCTTTCACTACGATGTTGATCTTATTGTTGTTTCATGCGATTCTATGCCATGGTCAGGTTGTCCTTTAAGATTTGGAGAACTTGTTTTTGATCCTCGATGTGATCTTCCACTGCTTGAACCTTAGATTTTTCTTTTAGAGAAGAAGTGATGGAAGGAGGGTGGTATCCATAGAGTGCCATAAATGGTGTCATTTTTGTTGCAGTATGAAAGGAAGTGTTACACCACCATTCTTCAAGGGATAACCATTTTGAACCATTGTGTTTTTGTTTATAGGAGACAAAACAAGCGAAGGTAGCCTTCCAATTTGTTTTTCACTATATCGGTTTGTCAATCAAATTGAGGATGGTGGGATGAGCTATGAGTGGTGAGGTACCAGTGAAATGGTTCTGTCCAAAAATGTCGATTAGAGATGGGATCTCTGTCATACACAATGATAGGCTGCTTGTATCTTTTGAGCATGCCATGAGATATTTGTGGAAAGCACTAACTTTAGAGGGATGAGAGAGTGCGAGGTAGTAGAGTACTTAGTGGGTCTATCAATGATCACCATGATGGCCGCTCCTTTCCTTGCAACTTGGTAACCATGTGATGAAATCCATGGAAAACTCCTCAGGCGCTGACTTGGGATGGTTAATGGTTTTAAAGAACTGGGGTCTTAATTGGTTCCACCTTATTTTGTTGTGGAAACCAAACATTCGCCACAAACCTTTGAGGCATGTTTTAGCCATCCCCAAAAAAAAATCCTTCTTGACTCTGTGGTGGGTTTTCAAAAATCCTCGATTGCCCTCCTATTGGAGGGTGTGCAATTCCAATAATACCTTTTGTTTTGGTTGGGAGTTATTACATAAATGCAGGCGATCTGTGCATGTTGAATCATATTTCCATGTAATTGTATCTGATGTACTGGAATCCCATTGTAACCTTTGAATGAGAGTCCACACACTTTTTCATCATTCTTCCATTCATCCCACTTACTTCTATTATCCAATCGGGTTTGGATGATCGAGATAGCCTAAAGAAAGGACTCAACATCATCATCCTTTCTTGAGAGTGCATCTTCCACAACATTTTGCTTCCCCTTTTTATAGGCGTTTTAGTCTTAACCCAATATCTTGGTTACCCATTTTTTTGTTCTTGTGAAGATAGTATTTGTTCCAATAATTATTTAAGAATTATGGTGGTCCTATTTTGTAGGGTGCCTACCTATTAGGTAGGATGCCATTTCTTCAATGCATGTGTGCTGTGTTCAACATATAAATGGGTTTGTGTAAGTCTTCCCTTGAGTGAATTAGACTTTCAAAATCCGGGGCCTTCCTTCTTGCATTAGGACAACACCAATTCCATTTCAGGCATCCCGCATTCCACAATAAAGGTTTTGTGAGAGTCACGGAATTGAGGTCAAGATAAGAACTTTTCATCACCTCTTTAAGTTGTTCAAAGATTTAGTTGCCTCACAAGGTCCATGAAAATGAATCCTTCTTAGTTGAATTAATGGATTAAAGGTGTTGCTATTCTTCATAGTGTGAACAAACTTGTGGTAGTAACTTTTGTCAAACCCAAAAGGCCTCTAAGATTCTTCAATGTTTTGGGGTGGCCAGTCCATCATGGCCCTTAATCTTATTTAGGATCTGCCAACATGAGATACAATGTGAGCTGATACTCTACCTCCCTTCCTCCAAAGAAACATTTGGATGGTTTGTATATAGTTGTTGCTCCTTTAGTGGTTTTAGCACCTTGTCAACATGTCGCACATGATCCTCCAAGACTTGCTATAGATTAGTATATCATCAAAAAATACTAACACAAATTTTTAGAGGAAGGCCTTGAAAATGATTCATCAACCCTTGGAATGTGGAAGGTGCATTTGTAAGGCCAAAGGCATGACCAAAAGGGTCATAGCCTTCACGAGTTCAAAATGTTGTTTTGGGATGTCTTCTTCCTTCATTCTATTTGATGATACCCTAAGCAGAGATCAATTTTGTGAAATAGATTGCTCCATGTAGTTCATCTAACAATCATCAATGGCGAGAACCTGAAACTTATGCTTAATAGTGATCTTGTTGAGCTCTCTATAATATGGACACATATGCCATAGGGTTATCTTTCTTGAATACCATTACCATTGAGATTCTTGATGCAGAACTTTGGCTAGGGTGCAAGCAATACCGACCCTCTAACATTTCAGCTAACCATGCACTCAATTTCACTCTTTTTGTGCATAGGGGTATGTATGGCGATGTTGGGAGGAACCTCCACAGGTGGGTGAATTTCCTTGATCATGATTTGTGAGTCGTTGGAGACCTTTGGGAATATATTCAAATGCTTTGGAACTGATTATCAATGATGACTTGGAGATCTTGAGGGAATAGATGGCTTAGATGTTTTGAACATCTAGTGAGCATAGTTATTGAAATATGTAGCCTTGATGCCTTTCCAATAATTTTGTCGTACCATTATAGCTTATCCCACTTTACGAAGGTTCCATGATACCTCTTAACTCAATTCTTTTCCTTTAGTAGAAAATTTCATGAAAAGTTCTTGAAAATTAAGAAATACTTTATTCCCTAGCTGATTGTAACCATTGGATTCCCTAGTACAACATCAAAACTACCATGGGTATAGAAATCATTGAATTTATTCATTACATATTCCCCCATAGTAAGATTAATCTTATTGCATTTTCGTGAGAAATTAATAGTTCCTCCATATACACGTCATTACTTGAAACTATGACATTGGATATACAAAGAAATTGAGAGCTTTGGCTAATTTACCAGGTGAATGCAATTATGAGTACTACTAGAATCAATTAGGATACATTACCTTTTCTTTGCAGTGTATCCTTGATCTCGGGGTTTTGAGGGTGCCATTGTTAAAAACATTACATGATATTGTGGTATTCAACTCTTCAGACAAAATTTCCTCTACTTTTTCATCTTGGAGATGGTTCTTCTTCTTCTTCTTCTTCCTCTTTGCAATCTATGTAGAATAATTTCTTCTCAACACTCTTATGTCCCTTGTACTAGCTGTCACCAATTAAAGCATAAAACTTTTCTTTTTCTTTTCCTCCAATTGTTGAGGTGTCAATGTGTGGGTTAGAAGTGTTTTAGAAAAGGGAGCATTATTCTCTCTATATATGCTAGGATTGGTCCTTCTAGTAGCCATAGCCATATTTTTTACTTTCAACATTTCTTGCCACCTTAAATTAAATTTTCAAGTGATTTGGGTTCCCAAAGTCGAACCTCATGATGAATGTTATCCTTTGAAATTTCCTATGAATGCATTAATTAGAGTTCTCATGCAGCAATATCATAGTAACTTTATATTCAATCTTTGAGTTCATAAAGTATGTGCTTCGTAACTGAACCATTTTGCTTGGGATTTATGAATTGGCTAAAAGATGTATTGCTCCTTGTATCCTCATGAGTGTGCTATCCCATTTCTTCCATGAAAATTGTCAAGTGATGAGTGATTTGCGAGAACAAAGTGAGTTGATACCATACAAATTGATTGGGTTCTAAATATAGAAGCAATTCATTACCTTTTGTGTATGTGGCACATTATGTGAATCAAATAATTGCTCCATCTAAAGTATCCATGTGATTGGGTCCTGCCATCAAACTTCCCCTCATATCAATCTTAGGAGCGTGGTTGGTCTTCAATAAATTTGGAAATTCTCCATTCTTGATTCACCTGCCTTCATTGTGTAGATGTCATTATGAATTTCATGGGATACTTTTTTCACTTTTAGGTGTCCTCTCTATTATGAAATTTTTCAATCATTCCATGATCTCCCCCTTACTAAACCCTCCATCATCTCTTGTAGGTTATCTTAACATTCTTGTCTTCTTTTGTAAATCATTTGTCCCTATGCATTTCTTCACCTTCATCAGATTCCATGTGGGATTATTTGGAGGCTTATTTGGTGTATAATTTCCCTTTTTGGGTGGCATGTTGGCCAAGTATGCTTTGAACCTTGATTTTTAGATTGGATGCTTTGAACAATATTTATTTTGTTGTATCTCAAATTTTGGCCCTTACGGGTATGCAAATTTATTTTTTATTATTTCTATGATATTTATTCTCTGCAATTACCATGAGGTCTGATCAAAATTGTATGTACTTAAGTGAAATTTACGATAACTTCCCACAACTTGTTGATTTTGGCCTTTCAGGAGATACCACTTGTATAGCATGCCCATAAAATAATTGATATAAAATTCTAAAACTCGTACCAAAATACTATAGACTATCCATTATCCAAAATGCAAGCCAATTCCACCCAATTTGGATACTCTTGGAAGAGGTTATGATTGTTTTAATTTGGAACACCTTCTTGAGACTAGTCAATGGGACTAGTCATATAATATCTTTACATGGGTGTATCTACAAATTTAAAACGACCAGTGAAATTTTTACCACGGATATCTTACTAATTTATGTGAATATCCTACAAAGTTTGGGGTCTTAAACATTACATAAAAAATTTATGGTGAAAGTCAGTTTGGGATGATTCCATAACCCTATCTTACTTGCAGGGATGTATCTACGAAATTATATAAGATACCGAGTTGAAATGTTAACCCAATGTACCTTGATACATCTATTAAATGGCACCAGTGAATTGCCAAAACATTGTAGAAAACAAAGTTATAGCAAAATTCCAAAGGTGTCTGATTAGTAGTGAAACTCCAAGAGACCTTGAAACTTTGATACCATATGTTTAAGAACCAAATATCAATATAGCATATAAAGAGAGCCTAAGAATAAGTATAGCCTTGAAGAGAGGAAATTAGGATATAATAAGCCTCTTCAGGGGGCAACCTCCTTATACTTACATAAATGTACAATTCCAAAGTTCAGTTCCAAATGAAAATGTCTCCCTTCATTATATATAGAGACTGGGGAGTTATAATTACAACTGAAAGGATAAAATGGAGCATAAATGAAATAATATTATTACTAATGTAGTATACTTTGATTAGGGGTATTAGCAATGGCAGGCCAATATTAGGGCTTAACATAAAATATATCATCTTGCCATGCTTGATTCCCCATGCCGAGATGGGCACACAATGCATGCTTGATTCCCATGCCAAGATCGACACACAAGTCTAAGACAGTCTCTATGAAAGTGTCAAAGAACTCTCTAGCACCTGTCATATGGAACGATGGTCTGCTATCCACCAACTAAGTCTCCCTGCTAGATATTTTACATGAAAAGGCAAAGACCAACAAGATATCCCTCTGGATTCTATATGCAACCTCATCAAGCTCTGCTATGGATTCCTACTTCCTTCTTCCCCTTGCCCTCTAGTGTGGACACTGTGAAGAAAAATGACCATAGTCATGACACTCAAGCCATATGTATCCTCCCTAGAAACCAACTGAGTCTCCTCCTGGATAAAATCAGTTGATATCCTCTCAAACCTTGGAAACATCTCTCGTGCAAGGTTCCCAAAACACGGGAAGAAAAATTCAACATCCAAAAACACATGTCCATCTCGAAACAACACTGCATAGTCCTACTCCTCAATCCATAAGGCTGAGAACACACTCCTGGAACCCATAACACATTTTCCATTCACAACACACCCCATGAATCCAATTGGAATTCCACTACTCCAGATCCCTGTACTACATGTCTGGTCGTCCTACCAAGCTCCTCATACATACCTGAGTCAAACATTGTGAAACTCATGAACAAATAATGTTCCCTTGCCATGTGTCAGTGACTCTCACTAGATATGAACCATGCAATCCTCCAAGGAAAGCATCTTTCTTTCACAAGTCACAACCATCCAATGAAATTCTACCCAAGTTCATCATCCAAGTCACCAAAAATCTCTCTATGTCTTCACATGCTACCAATGATCCTGTTTCCTTGTCTGAATAGTCCCAAGCTACGGTTGGACACTCAGTCTAGTCCACTTTATACCACTGCAACTCATCTCTGCAAATGTCCTCATCCTCTTGGGTCAAATGCCTCATACACTGTTGTACCTCAACAATGTGCAAATCTCTGGCCTAGTGAAGACTTTATCTCACCAACCTGACATACACATGAATCCATCTCGTCTGTGACAGAGAACCTGAGATACACCCATCATAAATCACCATGAAAATTCATTGGAAGTCCATCCATAGGGTTTGAAATTCATCACACAACATACTGTTGTGATTTGGGATCTCTGGCAATCCACTAGAACTCCCAACCCGCCACCCCACCGAGCTGCAATAAACCACATCTCCTCATCTAGATAGTCTACTCCATGTCTCAAACAAAATACCATCTAACCTATTTCCACTTGCAACCATCACTATATCTCCCTCTCAGAGCTATCACTTGTGACCTATCCAAAAAAAGAACACTTCTCTAGTGTTGTATCCCAAAATTTGTCTCAAATATGATCCCCTTCTCCCCATATCCAAAGCTCTAAAACCATGTCAATTTTCACATGCAAATCTACATTGTGAATGATTTTAGATCTGAAAATTGCTTCCTAGTGATCTAACAACAAAACCATAGTTTTTATCACTGAACAAATTTACATTGAAATTATTGACTAAAAACATATGCAGTGGAAACAACAAGATCATAGATGAATCACCAATACACATGGGGCACAATTTTAGTTATGTAATCTTGTTATCATCAGAAATCTTGAGGGAAAAACCAACCCTCCCATCCAATATAATATCAACAAAATTTGAGAACAATCTTGTCCTCCAAAGTCACCAAAACTGAGAACAACCTTGTTTTCCAATAACCATACAAATTAGAAAGACAAAACTAAGCAGTATTTGGGAATTTCTTCTACACATGAATCTACTATAGACCACCTGTACGTCTTTTTGATGTCACCTATCAGCCTATACATATATGTACCTACCAAAAAAATTTAGATACACGATTCACCAACTGGAAACCCACAGACATACACCATTTTCTCCACTGCAAATCATGTATACCCTATACATGATTCGTCTATCTGCAATCTGTGTATATGCACACTTTGTCCTCCTACAAACCAAGTATGGTATGAAAAATTCACCCCACACGTATGACCTTTGATTCTCTCTCTTGGGATAGATTCACCACCTTGCAGACTTCCCCTTAACTAAGATCACCAATCCTCCTAACACAATTGCATACTCGCTTATGCTAGCTCCATCATGTCTCCACACACTCTACATGATATGTAATGTCACAATGACCTCTCTCCTTTATATACAATTCCTATGGGTCAAATATAATCCCCTCAACAAGTCAACATCAAATTAGGATTTCCTTGTGGGTGTGAAGCCCCAACACAAGCCCAAAAATCCCATCATCAAACCCATGAATGCCCCACTCAAATACAAAGGGGTTTTCACCAAAACGAAAGTGTGATGTGGTGCCCATGACGATTCCCACATGCCCAACACCTAGGGTCATGTGAGAATACATGTTCGAATCTACAAAAATCAACACAATCCACCTCCATGACTGCCTCCAAATATTCCTAAGTCCACCACAGAATGCGTCCAAATAGGTCGACCCATTCTCTCCGCACATTCTCCCAACCAAGGTCAAATGTTTTTTTAGCGAAATTTCATTGATTTGGCTAAATTTCAAAATTTTGGAAGAAACTTAGGGTAAATTTTTTCATTTTTTCATTAAAAATGGAAAACTTGTAGCCTAATTTATTATTATAGTTATGCATACACTTTTATTTTTCTCCTATATATAAATATTTTCCATGAACATGTAATAGGTTTTCTTAATATTTTTTCCAATCAATGATTCTGCATCTCAATTTTTTGGATATATTCACTACATATGGATGATTAGTTTGTATTAACTACTCTTGGGAAAATGATTAATTTTCAATTGAAGTCATGTAAATTTATATAGTACAAGAAAATGTTTTTAACAATTTACTTCTATTATTTTTTTCACTTCTTTCAACATGGAGGTGGTATATCATGTATAATAGTGTGTAGAATTTTTTCCATGTATTTTTAAAGATATTTTCCACTGCCATTTTTGTTGTTGTTGTAAGTTCCTTCTAATTGATATGAAATTTTGTTTTTTTTTCTCTAAATATTCTTTCATAATATTTTTTTTGTTAATTATTGTCAATGATGCACATGTGACACAAATAGAATGACGTTGTTGCCAAATTTTAAAGGTAGTAATAAGAAATCAATCAGTTATTGCCTAAGATAAATGGTATAATTTTTTTACAAATATGGTTTGATCGCCAAATGGCTTGATAAGTTATAATTTATGTGGTTTGAAAAAAAAACATTGACCAAGGTGTCCCAAAATGCTACAATAATTCTCCAAATATGCATCACTTGAGTCACCCTCAAGTCTGTCAATTCTCATTACATAAACAGATTGCACTTCAATCACCAAGTCATCTGACTTCCATTTAAAGAACTCACTGCAACACTTAGGAAATGAAATAACTCGAAACCAACCATATATTTCCAATGACATCCTTCGATGCTACCATATTCTAAGTCTGTTGTATTGGACCTCCGCTTTCCCAAGCAACTGACTCTCCACACAAACTCTCATCAATCATTGTCCAAAAAACTGCAAAACCATCACTTTGATACAAGGTTGAGTTCATTCGTCTACTTCAAAAATATGTCTAACTCCCAAAATTTTCATGCAACTGGCCGAACTCATCTCCAATGTATTTCCATCTCCACACCTTGACTACTTCCACTTCATGGAACCATGCACAGACCAACCGATTGTTAAGTTATATTGTTGCTAATTGACTATTGTAACTCTGCGAAAAGATACTTTGTACGAAGGTTGTGATCAATCCACTCATCCAAAAAACCAACTCAACTCAATTGTTGTTCTTGGTGATGCAAGAAACATAGATATAATAATGGAAACATTCCTAACCAACTGCCTGCTGTGAAGATTCTCTAAGCCACCCTATGACACCCCAATGAACCCAAGTGATTCACCTTGTTGCAACCCAAAACTAATCCCCTTCGTGATCACTTCTGTGATCAACCTCTACGCTCGCTTTTGTGATCACTTTAGTAGTTAGATATGCAACAGTTTGTGAAACAAATCATGCATTCATCTTCCTTTCCCAAGTGCTCGGTTCACCCAATGAAGTCTATGCTTGGTCTCTCCAAGGTGTGTACAACAAGTTTGGCATTGACTTCCATCACACATCAAAACAATAAATTCTACGTCTGGGATTAATTCTGTGACAGGTTCTTTGATGAAATCTACGATGAGTTCTACGATCACCCACCATGTCCATTAAGTGCTTCATCTCACCATAAAATATGCTCTTGGTCTATACAAGGTGTGCACCCAGGCCAATCTTCCACCACATTGTCAACTGAACCTCTTTCATAAGCCTGATGAAAAGTCTGTGATGAACATGTTTGTTGCACCGAATCGTTCACTAAGTCTACAAATTTTCCTACCAAACTACCTTTGCAACAAATTGTCTCCTCAAAAAGTGTTCCCCACCATAAGTGTTCTGATTGCAGGAGTGGTAAAGAGCATCAAACCGCTATGATACCATCTTTCATGTCCCCAAAATGTGCCTTATGATCATGCACCTCTTGAAGGTGTATGACACCACAATGTTTCTCACTTAGCTACATGGAAATACCAAGGATACTTCGTCTAGGATACACCTCTTCACCTAGAGCATACCCATACTTCGTTCTCCGCTACTAACAAGTCACATTCCTAATCTAGTGCAACTCTTTTATACTTAAACATTTTTTAATATCTTTAACATTAGTCATATATAAGAATACATCCATGAACATGATAAAGTAAGAGAAAAAAAATGAAACAAATGAAAGACATACATAGAGATAGTGGGGGCGACACAAACCGTGCCTAACACCCAACTAAGTATTTGTTATTATGAAATAGTTATAATAAGAGCACTACTAGCTCGAATTACAACTAGGAGAACTCAAACAACTCACCTCACCTCACCAAGACACTCATACACAGATTCGTCACCAAGACTCTCTTTCACAACTATCTCTACAACCTCCTATAGTGCACCGTAGATGTGCCCTTAACCAAAAACTTGTTGTCTCGTCATTTCCGCAGACTTCATAGATTTCGGTTCTGCCTCACACATGCCTCTAACAGACCTACATTTCCAGACTTCCCAAAAATCATCCCAAAAGAAGGTCACCCAACACTATCCAACGGATCCACCTCAAGGCTACACAAGTCCTCCCATATGGAGTGACTTGGCTCCTTGAGGGATCTCACCCCTCTTTTTCTAATCATGTATTAGTACCACAAAGCTCTTCTTTCTATCCTTGTCTTCCAAATCTTCCTTTCTTGTTTGTGCGCCCTTTTTCTCTTATAGGGACTCCAAAGGTAACCATCATGAACCATCGTGTCCTTTGGGGGTGTTGTGCCCCTTCGTGAACCTATGTTCCCAAATGAATCATCGCACCCCTTTGTAGACCTATTAACCCAAACGAATCATTGTGCCCCTTGGGACCGACATGCCCCCCATGTCGGTGCACCCCAATCTCTTGGTTTCTTCATACTTGGGAAAGCCCCTTGGCACGTTTGCATGCCCAAGGCGTCCACTTTCCCAACTTGGGCGCCAGAGCAACCCCAAGTTTCATCTCTTTGAGGACTTGGGTGAGGATCTCTATGCCCATCTAGCCAAAGGATTTAATATGGATACTAGTTGTAGAAGACCCAATATGTTGACTATCTCTCCCTTATTTTGTTGGTAAACCAAACATTCAACCACAAACTTTTGAACATCAGTTTTAAGACCTTCCTAGAAAAACTCCTTCTTGATCTTATGGTAAGTTTTTAGGAACCCTAAATGTCCTTCTTTAGGAGACGTGAGTAATTCTAAAAGGACCTCCTATTAAATTTGGAAATTCTTACATATATATAGGTGATTCTAATACCACAATGAATCATTCTTCCACACAAATTTATCTAATGCACTCGGTTACTCTTGTAGTTTTTGAATGATCTTGCATACCTTCTGATCTTTCTTCCATTATATCATTTCTTCTTCCACCTAATTATATTGTGGAATTTAAATAACACAAAGTTATCCCTTTGTCTCTTCTTCTTTCCTTGAAATAGCATCTGACACCACATTTTGTTTTCCTTTTTTATAGATAATTTCAAAGTCATAACCTATCATCTTTGGAACCCATATTTTTTTCTTTTCTAAATATAATCATTGTTCGAAGAAGTACTTCATACTATCATGATAGTTTTTTACCTTGAACTATCTCCATATTAGGTAAGAGCACCATTTCTTCATTGAATAGAATATGAACAACATTTCCTTTTTATAAATTGGTTTGAGCAAGTTCTTTCTTTTAAATTGGTGGATTTCAAAGGCAAGGGACATTCATTCTTACATTAAAAATACACAAATGCAATTCCTTGAGGCATCACACTCCAAAATAAACGTTTTTGCGAAGTCAAGCATGGCCATGACACGAGTTGTACTCATAATCTAATTAGGTTTTTCAAAATCTTTGGTTTATTCCTAATTCCAATAAAATACCTCCTTCTTCAACGATATTATTAGAGGTGCTACTATTTGATCATAATTCTTGACAAAATTGTGGTAATGTCTCGTCAATCTTAAGAATCCTCTAAGACTCTTCAAGGTTTTTGGAATTACCCATTCCATCATAGCTTTAATTTTGTCAAGGTCCACTTTGATACCTTCATGAGATACAATATGACCCAAATATTCCACTTCTTGAACCCCAAAGGCACACTTGGAAGGATTTGTGTATATTTGTTGCTCCTCTAATAGTTTGAAGATCATGTCAACATGTTGTACATGCTCTTCCCAAGATTATTTGTATATTAGTATATCATCAAAAAATACTAAAACAAATTTTCTAAGGAAGGTTTTGAGAACAAAATTCATCAAATTTTGAAATGTTAAAGGTGCATTAGTAAGGCCAAATGGAATCACCAAAAAATCATAATAACCTTCATGTGTTCTAAAGGCTATTTTGGGGATGTATTCTTGCCTCATTTTTATTTGATGACATCCATAATAGAGATCCAACTTAGTGAATAAAATTGCTTCATGCAATTCATCTAATAATTCATCAATGATAGGAATATGAAACTTAACTTTAATGGTCATCTTATTGAGATCTCTATGATATGGACACATGGGCCATGAATCTTCCTTTTTGTAAACAATCACCATTGGATATGAGAAATAAATTTAGTTAGTCTTTGAATGATGCCCCTCTAAGATTTCTTAAACCATACACTCAATCTCAATCTTTTGTGCATATGGGTACCTATAAGGTCCAATGTTAGGTGGTACACTTCCTAGTTGTAAATGAATAACATGGTAATGATATCAATTAGGTGCAAGACCTTTAGGGACATCTCTAAATACCCTGGAATTATTATCAATAACTTTTGGGAGATCCATAGAAATAGAGTGTCTATATGTTTGAACATCTAGTGAGCACAATTTTGTAGCTACACCATGGTGTCCATTTTTAGTAATTTTTTCATGATGTTAGAGCTTATCACTTTAGAGGGTTTCCCTTCAATACATCTGAGTTCAATTTCCTTTCCTTCTGAGGAAAATCTCATGAAAACATTCAGATCCATTGTTCCCAATTCTTAGAACACCACCCATTTGGATTGAAATAAATAAATTTTCCAATAAATAATCCCCCATAATGAGCCTACTACTATGACACTTAATTGAAATTCTGGTGCTATATATATTAAGCAATTGAGAATTTTGACTAATTTTCACTTAATGAAGTTATGGTTACTACCAAAATCAATCAATAATATTACCTTTTGTAAATTTGGCACTTGGTGTAGATCAAAGAATTTCTCCTTTTGGAATATCCATGTTTAGCAAGTTTACCATAAAACTTCCTCATATGATCTTGGGGATTAATAAATTCCTTGGTCATGAGTTGAACCCCTAATGATGCATATCTTGGAGTGATGAATGATTATGATTCTCATAATCAATCTTCGTGTTCTCCAAATGTGTTAAAATCTTCCCCATATGTGACTAGGGTTCAAAAAACAATTTCTCCTTATTTTCATGATTTCCTTAGGTCACAATATCACTTTTAGGGAACATATCATATATGTAATGTAAGAGAATGACTTCCATGGAATTTCGTAATCATTCCATCTTTTTATCCATCAACTTTTCCATTTTATCTTCAACTTCCATCTTTTGATCCATCTAGTTTTCCATCTTTTGATCCATCCAGTTTTCCATCTTTTGATCCATCAAATTTTCCATTTTATATTCAATTTATTTTTTAAGGATTTCTTGCAAATGTGCCAAATCAACCCTTTTCAACACATTGTCACCCATTTCATTAAGTTGGTTTCTTAATTGGGATACTCAATTCCCTAATTCTTCACATTATTCAGGAGTCATGGATGTGTTATCTAGATGTTTAGCAAGTGTATATTTTTTGCAGTTCCCTTTTCCATGTGAGAAAACAATAATACCTGTCTTTTTTCTCTTTATTACATATTTTTAATCACCAAAAATAGATCTTCCAATCAAAATTTAAGCTAATGTCAAGTTAACATATATTTAAAAACCCTCGTTTGTAGACTATCTTGTTGGATTACCTTTCTCATGAAGTATCTATGAAACTTTAGCTCTAAATAGCCTAATATGTCTTATATTAATTCCATGGGTTTGAACAAATTCCAATGTTCCAAGAGAAAGTTATGGTAACTTTTCCATAAATTGTTATTTTTTCCCTTTCAGGAGAGTGAACTTGTACAACCTACCACGTGTCCAATTTTTCAGATCTACTTCTAAATTTTGGATCTAAAATATTATGATATGTTTTCTTTCCAATGGAACTATTGGCACTCAATTTGTACTTTTCTAGATTTAAATATGATTGTTTTACCAAGAAAAACTATTTGAGATTAGTTTCAGTATTAGTCAAAAACCCTAATTTTGGTAGCCTGTATTTCTGAAAGTATAGCGAACCGAAAAATTGAAATTTTTACCACAAGTACTTCACTATGTCTCTTCAAGCTCCCAAAAAAATCACTATATGGAACTTCCCAGAAAAAGGTATAGTAAAAATACCAAGTTGATTTATTTGAAGGAAGTAAACCCAAGGATCATATCCTTTGTTTCCAAATTTTATGCATCAAACACCAAAATAACATAAAAATAGAAAGAGAAGTGACTCCACAACTTGAGAATGAGAGAGAATAATGAATTTGAATCCTCTTTAAGGAGTCAACCTCATTTAACAATATAACAAATGCACAATATGATATGATCTCTAAAACTAGGTCTCCTTGGTATATAGAGGAAACAAAGGGTACAATTATTATTAAAGGGCCTAGAGGGTCAATAAGAAAAATACTAATATAACAATAGAAATGTAGTAACTCAATGAGATTAACAAAAAAARTGTACTTATAAAACATTATTCCATAACTATTAGACATAAACTACTTACTAAACATCYTCATTYAGAAGGGAATACAATAAGAAGTCTTGCAATCTAAATTTACAATTAGTAGTATARGTACTACATATAGGTTATTTGTCAAAAGTGCAAYAGTAGGTAAGACCAATTTTAAGAATTTTGATTATTTTAAGTAATCCTTAGTACCATGTWAAGTAACAATTACATAGTTATGTATGATAAACAAGGTTTTTTGAGCACAAATTGATGATTAAAACACAAAAATTAAATAAAAAAGGTTCCTAACAAAACATCAATCTATGTAGGGATTAAATTCTCAACAATTACCACTCATARGAAGGAACACCATRATTCTTATCGAACTAATGTAAGAAATGTAAGAAATAGTCAATTTTAAAATTGCAGTTTACTACAACAAGCATCTAATCAAAATCTAGAATTATATAATATGCATCTAATAAAAATCTAGAATTATATAATATTCGATTAAAAAACTAGTCAATTTCAAAATTGCAATTTACTACAACACACATCTAATCAAAATCTATAATTATATAATATTAGATTCAAAAACTAGAATTGTATACTATTCAATTGTATAAGAACAATACGAACAATGTTGGAATTGTTGAATCAATTTGTAAAATAAGTTTAAAGTAATATCCCATAACATATAAAGCTTACAAACCCGGGCACTATACCCTTCAAGGAATCATTGAATTATATGATAAAATCTAGGACCTAACAATTTATTGATCATGCAACAAAATAATAAGACTTATAAGAATTTTGTAAATAGAAATTTTAGAAGGTCAAGGGAAACATATGCTATCAAGAAGATGAGGAGGAGGAAATTTGAAGTGAGCATTTCACGTTTTTCTTATTTATAGATTTACAACTAGTAACTTATCATTGTGTTGAATTTCACTCCAAGACCCACTTCATTGACTTGCGTAAGTAAATGCACCAAATTAAGGTCCAAAACATTAGAAGGAGAGATTCCAAAAAGGCAGGAAATGGAACTTAGTATGGTGGTAGGTCCTAGAGCCAAGAAAGTTTTATTATAGTATTGGTGCAAGCTTCCCTGGATGGTTTTTGTTGACAACTATATCTCCAAAACCATATGCGTGAAAAGACACCACTCATCTATCTTGGGTGCTTCACCCATTTAGGGGTGGAAAAACATCCCTCCTTCTTAGGATCATTCACACATCTAAGGTGGAATAATAAGTCAAGAACAATATGAATTATATTGGATAATCCCTATAATCGTAGCTAAAAGAGAAAAACAAATACAATAATACTAAATGATAAAAAAAATTGTTATTCCAATAAGTATACCACACAGAATGTCTAGTATATTTAAAAGACCAACAATGAAAAAACAACCATAAAAAACTTGAATAACTTTTTTTCACACTCCCTCTCATGCATGACTCTCCCTCAACTGGGGTCAATGGATACCACAAGTGGTGCAAGAAAATCTCCACTCACCCCATCCACCTACTATTAAATAAATAAAGGTGGGGTACAATTATCCTTTTCTCCCATAATCAAGGGGATTTTTCAAATGTACATATACAATGTGTTGCTATTTTTTTCCTTTTCCTTGTAATGTACTCCATCCCACTCTCAAGTCCGTAATAAAAAATAAGATTGTTGGTACCTTGTCAACCCCATAAAAAATTGACTCATGAAAAACCTCAATCAAGAATCAACTCACAAAAAGAAAACTTGTCACAACCCATATTTAAACTCAAGTAGAGAGAATAACATTCCTCCTCTTAACCACAAGCTAAACTCAATTAACAACAATAAATTAATACCTATTTTAATTAACTTAAAAAATAATCTAAATAAAAAAAATATACACATATTTTACTTTCCATATTTATTTACATCCTCAATACATCATTTCTTTCCACTAATTTAATTTATTTGATGTAATGTATGAATATCATCTTTCACATTTATTATAATCAATTAATTAGTGCATATTGATAGTTCCATCATTCCTAAAGTGCATAGAAAACATTAGTGCATATKGATAATTCCATCTTTCCTAAAGTGCATAGAAAACATTATTATTATTGAATGTGCACTCACTTTAAATCATTATCATTGATTTTCAATTTGAATAATTAAAAAAAAAATTGATATATTAAGATGATACCCTGATGTCCACTCAACATCAACATATCTCACCACACACAATAAATAAATAAATATATATATATATAACTAACTTTCACTCAACATCAACATATCTCACCACACACAATAAATAAATAAATATATATATATATAACTAACTTTCCCTAGTTGTTAAGTAATGGAAAAACCAAAAAAGTCCATAAGAGTCACATTACAAGCAAGCAACATGAATCTTTAACAGATGACATATTGACTTTCCCAAATATCATCTACATACATGTAATAGTAGGTGAGTTGAGTGTACCCTCACTTGCATCTCAATCCAATGCATCGGTTAATTCGAAGTGAATCAAATAGACAAGATAACCATTAGATAACAAGAGGATCTTAGGGAATATTTTATTTCTCTTATGTATTTAATATATACCAAGTTGCCACCACATTTTCTCCCTTATGGTCCTTTTCAACAAAATATTTTAAAGATTAGATATAAAAAGGTAAATCTAAGGCTCATCTGAAAAGGTGCATCTAATCAAGAAGGACACCAAGAATATGTTTTGAAGAACCATGTCCCTATCATGTCATCTTCAATCAATCATAACACAGGGACATGTCCCCTTTTATCACCAAAATAATATTCAATCTTTTGGAAACCCTATCATCTCTCATGCTTGTAATTTACAATATACCAAGTTTCTACCATATTTTCTCCCTTGTACTCCTTGTCAACAAAATATTTTGAATCTTAAATATCAAAAGTTTTGAAGAACCACCCAAGAAGGAAATCAAGAAGATATTTTGAAGAACCACCCATGTCCGTATTATGTCACTTTCAATCAATCATAATTTAACCACCCAAAGCCTATTGAATCTTTTGGAAACCTTAGCATCCCTGGCCTATAATTTTAGGAATTAATTTTAAAGGTATTACATAGAACATGTTATTTTAAATTTATTAAAAAATATGTTAATGGATTAGTGTTATAATTGATTCTTGGTGGTTAAATTTAAGTCTCCATTTATTTAACATTGTTCGCTTTTAAATATTTTAATTTTTTTCTTTTTTTTTAAATGATAAAAAAAAGTCTTCTCTATTTTCATCACTTTCAATATTTTCAACAATTATAATATATTTAAAATATATCAAAACAATTACTATAATGTTATAAATGATTATTATATAATGCAAATTTACAATTTACATTACTAATCATAAGTTAGATAACAAAATTTAGCAATGTTATAAACGACTATCCTATAATGCTAATTTACAATTTACATTGCTAATCACAAGTTAGATAACAAAATTTACATTGCTAGCGAACAATATATTAATCATCATCCATTGCTTTTTAAAAGCCACATGGAGAGTCACATTTGTTTTATAAAGTATGATTAACTTCTCAGAAACCAAAATATTTCAACTATCAGTTTCAAAAGTAACAATTACCTCAACTTAAAAAAAAATCACCAAACCCTTGACTTTTGGGATTTCATGGTGTGAGATTGAAAGGTTAAGAGATTTAGAGGTTCAAAGAAAAGTAATGTTAACACGACCAATACATCAGAAAGGTAAGGTGGGATATTAAGACTTAAATTTTGTTATTAAAAAAAGAAGTGAGTCTATTATGAGGTATACATATCAGATTGTATATATATATATTTAATGAAAGTGTGAAGAAAATTAACATAATT
>SNQJ01S0068142.1:21573-39056 GCA_010110895.2 Picea sitchensis | reverse complement strand
TTTTGTCTTTTCCTTTATTAGATAAGTTTTATAAAGTGATATATGTTGGTATAAACCAACCGATGGAATGGAGTCTAAACTACTGAAGAAGGATGATCTTGGGATAGCCCTCATGCTCAAGCATCTAGACAAAGATATTCACACATGTTACAAGCCTAGTACTAATACATTAACTTCTTGTTATTTCAATTATTGACTGAGATACAAATATCGTAAAGAAAATACTCATGTAATAAGATGATGGCAAGATAAATAGTTCCCTTTGCTCTAATCATTAATCACACATTAACACAATGATTTTCTTTCCATCATTAAAAACAACAACTGCAAAAAATAATGAAGCATATAACTTATCAATAGATTTAGAAAACTCTTACTCGTTACAACATCAATTACATAAATAAAGTTGGAAGTAATTCCTCCCTAATCCAATCATATAACACCTTTGATGAAAACAATATTTTGTCTCTGGTCCTAAACATAACTTCTCAATTAAGTAGTTCAGAAATAATTCTTTACAATTCCAAAAACTGAGGGTCTCTCTAAAACCATCGAACTTTGCTAAAAGGTCAATCCTCTTATTTATAATGAATCATTAACTAAAAATAGCTATTACAAGTGCAAGCTAAGTAAAACAAAATATCACCACGTGGCACTTTAATCTCTTTGTTCTCTGAGAATCATCAAATAGTTTTTCACTGAAGTGGATGACTCTTCTTGTATTCCAACCATTTGACGAAGAGTTCCTTGGATGTGTTGGCATACGAGAACCTATGTTGGTCCATCGAGGCTGAAATAATTTCTTGCACTTCTACTACCCATTCTCTGTACTTGATTATTTTAATACTTAGCCGTTGCAGAACTGCTCGAGCCTTAATCAGATGCTCCATGAATTGTTGTACTTGACCTGGTGCCATGCTCGCCACCTTTGCGATCTCTATTGTCCATGTCGAGTCTTGTTCTACATGTAACTTGACTATGTCATGTAGGTCGACAAAGTCTTTGGGTGAGCCGAATTCTGGGAGTTCAATGCCTTTCATCTCTCAATTGATATTTTCCTCGGTCTTTTCGCACTCGTCCCACTTCTCCTAAATCTCCTGCTGATCCTGGGCCATTTTTACCCAGTATTCGGCCGCTTTTCTGATATGATCTATGTTGCTATCCCTTAGCACCTGAATACCATGCTCTTCGACATATCGACTCTTTTGTATTGAGCTGATGTAATCAATCCTTTCTACCACTTCATGAGCTTTCTCATACCACCTCTCCACGTCCTTCCAGGTCACTAGCGCCATAAGGGTGTCCTCTTGGAAATCATCTATGCCTACGGTGAAAAGGTGTCGTTCACATGTGAATTTTGTATAAGCGTCCTAGAACTCACTCCTCAGGAACACCTTGGCCTACATTGAGGCTTGATATTATTTCACCAAATGGAGCAGATTCTCCAATTCCTTTAGTGTGACGACGAACTCCTTTTTATCCCTCTTTGATCTATCCAACGTGTCATCCATAATAGCCATCCCTGTGCCGATAAGATCATGTGTCTTGGCATGTTCAATGCTGAGAAAATTCTCCTCCGTAGTGATGAGAATAGAGCTATCTATCTTGAGCCTTCTCTTCTTTGTGGTCCTCTTGATGATGTATTTTATTTTTCTGTCATAGCCGATTGCTTGTATGTTGGCGAACTCATCAACATGTTCTGGGATTTGTTTTCCTCCCCAAGTTAGAGTATCTCCTAGGCTCCGGATTGTATGTATCTATTCCAGGATTGGTTCCTGAACTTATTCTATATGTTTCGATGGCTCGACCTCCATTTTTTGTGCATTGACTGGTAAGGTATCAACCAAAATTGAAGAGCCAGTGATAGATCTGGTACTTACTTGGTAATCGACTATCAAGGTATCGATTTCTTGTTGTGGAAATTCCTCTTTCTGACCACCTTATCCGAGCTCATCCCTTGAGTTGTCCATTGGGGTTCCCGACAAGTCAAGTAGTTCAGTGTCTAAGACACTTTCGACCTCATGGTCGCTCTACGAATGGTGTTGAATTGGAGCATCGAGACCTGGGGTAGATTCTTTCTCAGGTTCCTTTTCCTCCGTAATCGGTACTGGAGTCACCAGGGAAACCTCCGAACTCTCCTCCTCATCATAGATGGTTATTAATTCAAACAAAGGGTTTGGTACACCTATACTTCCTAGTGTCCTTGATATCTTAGACTGGGTTGAAATCCCCCCTGGTGATCTAATATGTGGCGATGGAACTTTAGGGTTTTCTGGCCCGGTGATTTCTTCAAGTTGTATTGGTTCTAAGCCACTTGGCTCTCCTCTGCTTGTGATTGGGTCGTCAACGGGGATCCTCGATATCTCTATGAGATCTGGGTCGTTATGTAACTGATCAATGATTCTTTGCACCCCTTCTAGCAAGATAAATCCTCTTCTTTGTGCCTCTGTAGTCTTTGTTTCTCTAGTCTATTCCCTAACTTTGAGGGCCTCTTGAGTCGACTGCTCTATTTTATCCACCTGTTCATCCACGCACATAGTCTTGAACCTGTTCATGTTCAGGTTTCCCATCCTCTATACTACCTCCTCCCAGTCCTGAATGCATTCTCTGAAAATTTCATCCTCAAATTTGTCATGCGCGTATGACCAATAGGATGATACCTGTGAAGCATGTTGGGGGACCAGGCCTTTAGGGTTGTGCTTATGGAATCAGCATGTCAAGAACCTAAATTCAAGCTGACTCGACCTTTCTTGTTTGGCTTGAGCAGTGCCCTTTACCAAATAAAAATCCACATGGAAGTCGTAGGGTATGAAATCCTGTTTCTTGTCCTTGACTAGTGTGGCATTATATCCCTGAAGGATAGTCTGATAGCATATTTCTTCCACAATGAGCCGGTCTGGTACATGAGCATGAAGTAGATGTGGTGCTCTGGTGGCCCCAAACACCCTGATATAGGTTGTGTGCTCATCTAAATACCAATGGCCTACCTTCGCTACCATTTTCTTGGTTGTTGCGGATAGTCTCGGGCATTCCCTTTTAAATACAATAAAATAAATACAAGCAATTAATTCATTGCAGATGAGTGTGTAGGATGTTTTTTACATGTTCTCCCATAGTATGTTGAAGTAAACATGACCATGGAGCTTCACAACATGCCATCTTAAATTCATGCCAATGAAGACATTTCTCTCATAGATAAAATTGAGTAGGTACGATGCCATGTTGAAAGCAAGTGCTTCCCCTTCTTTCGATGTCTGAGCCTGTTGTATACAGATGCTCAATTGCTTCAAAATTATTTCTCCCCAGTTGAAGATGCTTTCGGATATTGCCACTGTGTATGCCAAGGGAATTCATGCTTCTAAAAACTTGGAACAATCCTACTCTCCATACAGTCGAAAAATGAGAGACATCAAGTATATGTATGGCTCCCTCAAGTTAATTGTCCCATACAAACCATTTCTCTGGTTTGTAAAATTCTTGTCCTCCTTCCACCATGATTCCATCAACCAAATGATGTCGTGGAATTCGTAGAACTTCACCACGAAKTCTGTGTTCAGCCGCTCCTCTAGGTCTCTGAGTTTGTAGTACTTATGGACTTCTTTTGGGAGGAAAAATCTGACACACCATCCATTCTCATCGTTTATCAAGAATTTCTACGTGTCTGTATGGTCGATTAGCCACTTCAAAACCTCCATGCATGGGAAAACCGGAGTTCTATAGGCTACCATGTGTAAGTATGACCATCGGATATTTGGGAACACCTGGTCATCGAGCGCCCTTACATTTGGGTCGTTGTGTGGGATACACTCCAGTTACTCCTCTAGATGGATTCTATTGAAAGGTCTCCCCATTGTGGGAGCATTACTTTGGATCCAGTGTTTTCTTCTGTATCGCCGAAGACCAGAGGTTGAACAAAAGATTTCTTCATTGAGGTTTTAATGATCGGCCCTACCTTGGGAGCGTGTTCCAATTGCCTCACAGTCCCAGGAGAAGAACCTTCCCCTGTTTTCGCTTCCTTTAGCTTAGGTTCTCTTGGTGAGCACGTGGTCATTGGTTTTCTTGGAGACATTTTCCCTACAGCTAGAACATAGTTAGAGATTGTGCAAGAAATCAGATGCATATATCACAAGTCACGACCGATGAATTAATAAACATTAACACATACCTATGTTTCTTGTTTAACCTAGTTTTGATAATCTGAGAATCAACATAATCTTGAGACACTTGTTTTTATTCTTCAGATGCTCTGAAATTCGAACTTGTGCACAAAATATGAGTGTGGTTCTACAAAATATGCCTCCATATCCTCATTACTTTTAAAATTAAATTCGATGTTAAGTCGATGGTGTGGGTGCGGGCTATAACATGGCCTATCGGTGATTTCAAATTCCTATTGTTCAATCGACGCACAAAATAGCGATGTACGCAGGGTGAAACATTAACTAGCCTATTAAATGACATAATCTGATCGTATCTCGTGCTAAAAAAATCCCATTGTTTCGCTAATCTAGCTGGTGGGTCGGGGTCGGGGTTTCTGTTTAAACACTTGTCATTGAAAACTCCTTGCAAAAGCTCTGACGTCGAACGATCTTTCCATACAGGGCTGATGTGGCAAGGCTGACTCGGAGGTGTGACTAGGACATATGGAACTTTTAATATGACTCGGGACGAAACTAGGTCGTACGACATCCCTATACGAAAAATACACATGGCATTCGAGGCTGACGTCTTCGTTTACTCATGCTATCCGGAATCAGGAATTTTCTTAAGCTGAATGTTCTAAAACATGATCCTATCTTGACAATGTCGAAAATTCTCAAGGGTCGACAGTTAGAGATAAACTTACCCAAGTGCTCTTGGATTGGCCTTCTTGAAAATTTCCCAATGTCGAAAGTGTATCGGGGGACGATGATCAGGAATATGTTTAACGCAAAAAAAATCAATGTTTTAACCTTTTTAGATTTCCACAACCCTGAGAAAGCGCATCAATCATCAACTATTGGAGTTTTTTCATGGATTTTGTCAATGTCTATTCCTCCCATACTTTGTTGACATCGATGGGGATCAACTATCTCCTAAATCTTCATGGCGAATAACTCACGCAAACCTACTCCACCTTCTACTGATGTCGATGATGCATCAACGACTGACAATTAGTGTAACTGTATGACCACTTTGTTTGCTTGAATTTTGACGAGTCGAACACAAGTGAGTTAGTCGCAATGTTAGCTGAAGATTCTTAGTTATAATGCCAAGTTATTTTAGGAATAGGGTTTCTTTGAACAAGTTCAAACAAATTCGACTTGATCGATAAGAATCATGAAAACAAAATAAACCATTCCCCCCCATAATGAACTCAATTCAGACAGTAAAATAAAACAAGTGGTACCCAAAAATTGATAAAATTTTATAAGGATTTTAGGGTGTGTTGAGTGCTCAACACTACCTCAAGTGGTTATGAGACTCAAGTTAAGGAGGTAATGGGTTCAACTCTCTTTATCTCATTTACCATATATATATATATATATATATATAAACATTTTTGTAGATTAAGATATTCACCTTCCTTGCGATGTATTTTTTCTTTGTATAATATTGAAGTCGAGTAGGGTTAGTGCTCAAGAGTGATTTTGAAGTGCCAATGCTTGAGGGAAATTTTGATATCAAAGTAAGCACCTAGGATCTATTGTAGAAGTGAGGCCTCATAGTTGTATTCTATATTTTTGTTTATGCATGTTCATAGATTTTGTATTGTTTAGATTATTTAAGTTTTGCATTGAGTTTTCTTTTGGCATATACATGCACTCTCAGTGTTAGGGGAAACAACATTCCTGAGGATATCCCTTCGTATAATTTTTAGTGCAAGGTTTACACACCTTTGGTGGAATAAAAACGAATTGTTGTATTTAGGGATATGATCAATAATGGTTGATATAAGGAGAAGACAAAGTCAATTGGACTAATAAGTATACATAAGCAAAATTGTCTTATGGTTGGATCAACTTGTTGTTAGAGTGTAAGCCAGTGAGTTATTTGGAGGCATTGAGGCCTATCCTAGTCTGCTCCAAGTGCAATACATGTATTTCAATGTAGGATTTTCTCAACACGTATATCGTATGAAAACTTACATTATTATGCATAGAATTTGACTAGTTTAGTGAATTGGGTTTGGTAACCCTCCCCCTCTATCCACAACTTCAAACTTTGTTCTATTCAATGTACCTTTAGTGTCGATACTTGTAACATGGAAACATGTTGATGGTTAGTAATAGTAAGACCCTAATTTCCGTAGTCAACTATAACTAGTTTGTGAACTTCCTTTTGTAACCACAAAAGACTATTAAGTTTATCACACTCCACCTTTTGCAATTCTTCCTCTTCTAGCATAACAAATATAAAAAATACACATATACACAAAGTTTTTAAAATAGATAGCCATATTGATATGCATTCCTAGAAACTGATCCAGGAGGATCCAATAACTCTCATAGAGTTCCAAGAGGATCTGGAACACTCACAGAGGCCCAGAAAGATTCAGAAATGCTCAAATTCAATCATTCAAAATGATCTTGAAAACAACATCAATGTGCAGATCTCGACGACAACTTTCCAACAACACAAAAATCGCCTCAAACGAAGTTCGTATGCAAACGTTACAGCCAGTCAAAGTTAAGGTCAAACCAGGAAGAAAGTCAAAGTCAAAGGGGACAAGGTGATACGTGTCACCACTGCAAGGGTGACACATGGCACAATTGTACACTATTGACGTTGCCACACCGTGGAATTCCACATGGTAGACTGTACATTTGACCAAGCAAGTGACTCAACATCCGTATGGCACAGGTGGACTAATCGTGTGTTGACATTATGGAAAGGATAGACCAATGAGAGGTTGCCACGTGGCAGCCTCCCATTGGCCATTTATGGATGAGGTTTATCAAAAGTATAGGAGTCGACGGAGATCAAACTTGTGACCTCCTATAACCTTATAAAAGCCTCCATTACCAATACGCCACACATATGTTACTAACCATATATATTGTAAATTCTATTTAATTTTGGTTAAAGGTTTGGTTGGCAGAAAAAAGGGCCAAGGGCCTAATCCCTCTACCCATGGTTTTATTTGGATACAATGTGACCACAATTAACGCCATATTCCATGTGGGGGTATTTAAACGTTGGTTCCAACCAACATATATTTATATAGTATGGTTTGTACAAAAAAAATGAAACTATTGGTGGTTGGTGGGGCTCAAACCCCCAACCAAACATATATTATGCCAACAACTTAACCATTGTGCCAAAGGTGCGAGGTTTGTTATGGGAGCCCGCCAAAAAAACATTTAAAGTGTGCCTAAATTTGCGGAAGGTAGGTTATTTCCCGTGGCCTATTTAATGGGAGCATGGACCGAGGCAAAAGAAATACATGAATGAAGAATGTAGTGTCTCAAAGTTCATGCCTAGAGGGTAATTAGACTTGGAGGTTTCATCGTAATTCATGCCATGAGGTTCCTTCACAACTGTTTTTGAACTTTATATGTATTTTTCTCAAAATTTAGCAAGGAATTCGATGGCATACTCTGTTTCTGAGTTTGAGCAACATGTAAAAGGTCATTGTAAAACAAAAGCATTTGAGCATTAATAAATAGGTCTCCATAGGAAGCAGAGCTAGAGACGTAGAACAAATTGGGTGAACTCCGTTATCAAACTTGTATATGTGATTTCAATGTTTTTGTTTTATTTTCGCTCAGTTATATTGCAATTTGTTTATCATTAAGGTGTATTGGATAAATAAGTTAATTCACATGTAATTTGCAACCAGTCAAGCGATCATTATTATTTTCGAAGATCAAGTAGATGTTTATATGTATTAAATAATAATTAAAATCTAAGGATTTTTCGGATCAAGTTGGTATCAGACCGAGGTTTGATAAGTGGTTGTGAGTGAATTCTTACAAGGTCTAAATCCAAGCAAGGATAAGGAAAAATTGCAAGTTATAATCTAGAGATTGGTTCAAGAAACTTTACTTGAAGAAGAGATATGAATTCGCCAAGAAAATCAGGGCCTTATGACTCTGAAGATGATTTCTTTGAATATTTTTATTTAACGAAAGCCATGGTGGAATAAATGTATGAGGTTCGAAAGAAGGCCAAGGAGGAAAGTACATCAGAGAAAGGAGGAGGTGATGAAGGTTGACCTTCAAAACGTTCCTCACCATCATCCTCATCATCATATTCTTCTGAGGGAAGTAAACATTATTCACATAAAAATAATTTCTCTAAGAAGTCTCCTCATGATCATAATATGCCTTTATTAAAGTTGCATGTTAAGTTTGAATTGCCAATATATGATGGAGAATTGAATGCAGAAAGGTTGGACAATTGGATCAAGAAAATAGAGGTATATTGTAGGGTACAAAAGATCATGGATGACATTGCAAAGATACAATTAACCACTCTTCGACTAAGTGGCACAACCTTGATATGGTGGGAGAGTAAGATGCAAGTTGATCTTGTTCAAAAGGATAAAGTAATCTCTTCATGGGATAAATTTATTAAGGCCATAAGAAAAAATTTCTATTCACTATCTTATACACAAATGAAAATCATAGAATGGAAACATCTAAGACAAGGTAAATGCCAAAATATTCAAGCATATACACATGAATTCAAAAACAAGGAATTGTCCTTAGGAATTTCGTTGTATAGTTGCAAAACTCTTCTAAAATATATTGGTGGAATGCACTCATATATTCAACGTGATATTTTAATGTTTAACCCTACTAACATTAATAAAGTGTCAGTACAAGATACACATATAGAGGCTAGCAAGGGGAAGCATGTGATTGAAGATAATAAGCCATATAAGTTCGAAAAGAAACCGAAATGAAAATGGAAGAGTAAGAAGTTAGATACAGTAAAGCAAGCTAGATAAATACCTGCATGTTCCCACTGTAAAAGAAAGGGACATGAGGAAGCATACTATTGGAAGTTGCATCCAGAATTACGACCAAAGAAGTTCAAGGATAAAGGGAAGCAAAAGATTGTTGCATCAGCTCGACATGATCTAGGATCATATTTAGGAGATGAGTCTAAGATCATGGAAATGAGAAGAAACAACATATCTACTATCAATTCTAATTCTTCAGTTCAATCTACTAAATTGGAAAGTGTTACTGATCAAAAGAAAGAAGTGAGCTTTTCCATGTCATGGTTATAGTCAAGCATACAAAGGTAGATACTTTGTTTGATAGTGGGTCTCAATTTAACTTACTATTTGAAGAAATTGTTAAGAAGTTGGGTTTAAAGACAAAAAAATCCATGTTCATTAGGTTGGGTGTGTGAATATGTTAAGTTGTAGGTAACGAGGTAGTATAAGATTAGATTTGCAATTACAACTAAGTTCTTTGATGAGGTGGTACTAGATGTTGTGCCTCTTGACATTTGCAACATTGTCTTGGGAAGTCCATATCTATTTGATAGGAAATCTATATTATATCATGAAGAGAAAAAATATCATCTTTTCAAGGATGGGATTGAATTTATTGTCAGAGCTCATTGTATAAAAAATAATGTATGTTTAGTGATCATAGGGAAAATGAAGAGGCTCGGGAATGAAAGAAATTTTTTTTTCTCATGATAGTGAAACATAAAGAAGAAGATATATCCAATGCTTTATCAGGTTGTGATATATATCATAAACAAGAGTTGGTTGATAAAGAAGCAAGTTCAAGAATTGATTGATAAAGGAATTATAAGGCCAAGTTCCTCTATGTGTGGATCTCTTATTATGTTAGTTCCGAAGAAATATGGCATGTGAAGAATGCGTATTGACTTTTGAGCGTTGAACACAATTACGACAAAGAAATGTTATCCTCTTCCCATAATTGATGATTTATTGGATCAATTAAAGAATATTGTTTATTTCACTAAGTTGGACTTTAGAAGTGGTTACCATCAGATTAGAATTGTAGAAAGTGACATATGGAAAAAAAATTCAAGACAAAGAAGGGTTGTTCGAATGGTTAGTTATTCCATTTGGATTATGCAATGCACCTGTGACATTTATGAGGGTAATGAAGGATGTGTTCAGGCCTTACATAGATGATTTTGTCATCGTCTATTTAGATGATATATTGATATTTAGTCAAAGATGGGAATATCATATAATGCATGTCAAGACAGTATTTGAACTCTTGAAGAAGGAGAATTTGTATGTAAAATTGTCTAAATGTGAATTTGGAAAAACTTCTCTGGTATATTTGAGTTACATTGTAGGAAATGATCATCTAAAGATAGATCCCACAAAAGTAGAAGTTATTGTGAAATGGCCCAAGACAACTACTGCCACAAAATTCAAGAGCTTCTTAGGAGTAGTACAATGTTGGAGTAAATTCATTGCTAATTTCTCTTTCATAGCAACACCTATGCATGCATTAAAAAATGTAAAACAAGTCTTTCAATGGGGAGGAAAGAAGTAGAAATCCTTCGAGACATTGAAGGAAAAGATAAGCACCGCACTAGTTTTCTCTCTGCCAGATCTACAAAATCCATTTTAGATTCAAACCAATGCAAGAGGATATTCCATGGGAGTATTCTTGATGCAAAGAGGTAAACCTATACTTTATTTTTCTAGGACTTTTACTCAGACTGTGATTAACTATCCAACATATGATAAGTAATTGTATGAATTGGTACAAAGTGTGAAGAAATGGAAGCATTAATTAATGGGAAAGGAGACAATAATTCATATAGATCATCATCCATTACAATATTTGTAGTCACAAACCAAGTTACAACAGTCATGACATTTCAGGTGGATGGGTTTCTTACAACAATTTCATCTTGTAATGAAACATAAGAAAGGTATTCATAATAAGGTTGCAAACATGTTGTCAAGACCAGTGATTAATGCATCCATAATACTAAGGTATAATCCTTTAGCTCATGAAAGTTATCTTGAAAAATATACTAATGATGATGATTTTAAAGACATATATATGACTTTGATTCATGGAAATCAGTAGTTATATTATCATGTGCATGAAAATTTACTATATCATCTTGGAAAGATTTGTATACCCAGAGATGAAAGAGTAAACGCAATTAGAGAAGCTCATACATCTTTCATTTCTAGAAATTTTTGGGTTGGTAAGACAATAGCATAGTTGCAGAGATATTGGTATTGGCCTCAAATGAATGAGACAATTTCCAAGTATGTAAAAGGGTGTGACATGTGCACCAAAATTAATCCCATCAATAGAAATTTAGGATTATATACACCACTTCCAGTGCCTTATTAGCCATGGTAAAGTATCTCCATAGATTGTGTAGGGGGTTTGTCGATTTCTAATACATGTCATGATTACTTATATGTTGTTATGGATAGATTCAGTAAGATGTGTATCTTAATGCCATACAAGAAACATGTCACAACTGAACATAAAACACATATGTTCTTTTCTAATGTATCAGTTCATTTTGGGCTTCCTAGATCTATTATATTAGATCGAGAATCTCACTTTTTGGGAAAGTTTTGGTCCAGTTTATGAGAATTGATGGACACTAAGAGAAAGAAGAGAACAATGTTTCATCCCCAGAAAGATGGAAAAACATAGGTGCTAAATAGAACTGTGGTACATCAACTACTTCGAGGATATTGCAACAAGAATCCTAAGTTGTGGGATGAATAGTTTCCTTATGTACAACATGCCTATAATCATGCCATGCATTCTTCTACTCAGAAAACACCTTTTGAAGTATGTTTGGGGTACTTTCCTAAATCACCTATGGAGTTTTCTTTTGTAGAAGAAAGTAAAGAGGATGGACATGATGATACGAATAAAGATAAAAGGTTCTTTCAGAAGATCCAACAGGTACATCAAGAAGTATAGGAACAGTCGGAGAAAATCCAAGACAAATAAAAGGTGAGGCATGAAAAACATCGGGTTGATCATCAGTTTGAAGTCGGTGATCAAGTATGGTTACATATCAACAAGGATAAAATGAAAGGTGAAGGTAAAAATCTAAGGCCAATCCAATATGGTCCGTTCAAGATACTGGAGAAGATTGGTACTAATTCCTTTCGTTTGTATCTACTAGCCTACATGCCAATGTATTCAGTGGTAAATGTTGAGAATTTGAAGCTTTATGAGCTTCCTATGATTATAGATGAAGATGAAAGTATTCAGGTATCGAAAATTGATTATTTTTCTCCAGAGTATTTAGACGAGCTACGAGAATATGTTATTTTCGACAAAAGAATCAAGACTTCATAGTGTTATCACATGAAGTTGTTAAGGGTCACATGTAGTTGTTATGGGTCAATTCATCCTTATATTTTTGAAGTTTTGTTGAAAGTATCATTCTTACACCCTATATGGAGACATCTACATGCTTATACACCTTTAACTAATTTTTTGGGTATTTTAGGCTCAAACTACAAAAATCAGACAACTACAGGACATTTTGTAGTGCCTAGCGCTACAAAATGATCTACACAGATAGACGCTACATAATGCACTACGAAATTTCCTGTAGCAGCTATTGTTATAGATTTGATCATAAAACCAAAACAACAAAGTGGGTTTCTCTGAAATGTTTTGTGGAGGAAGATGATATCCATATTGACTTGTTGACCAAATTTTAGCCTGACCCGGTTTGGAATTTGAGAGAAACAATTAAAACACCATTGCGCTGCGAGATGTGCTCCAAATTCTCTATTTTTCATAGTTGATTGGATATTCGCCTTGTTTGGGAGGTTTCCACTTGTCAAGGAGGGTTCGAATGACTTCTCATGGACCAGTTATATGTCAAGGGACATCTTCACCTAATTTTTAGCTCCATTAAAGACCTCATGCAGTGAGTTGGAAACAATTTATTTATGACTTCCAACAATATATTAAAAATTCGCAGTTTGTTGGATTTTTTTCTCTTTGACTGTTGCCAACTATATCCAAGGCCTAGAATCCAATGGAAGATATGGGATTTGACCTCCTAAGGATATTTTGATGTTATTTTATATTTAAGAGAGGAGGGAGCTCTTGGAGAAGGGTTGGATTCATAAGCCAAGAGAGGCTAGAGAGAGTAGGAGCATTTATAGTTGCTCATTTGTAAGCCTAAGGGCATTTGTTGTATTCATTACTGCTATTGAAGAATGGTGAGAGTTGTTATTTTCAGATGTAATTTTGTGTTTTATGTGTCTTATTATTTGAAATATATCACATGTTTGAGGATCAAAAGCTATCAATGGTTTATGGATTCCGAAGAAACAAAGAATCTGTTGTAGTTTTCCCATCATTCATTGTTTATATTCAAGTATTTGTTGATTCATTAAACTAAGAGGATATATGTTTAGTGAGCATTCTATGCTCGATTTTCCTTCTTTATTTTTCTATCTATCAACATATGATTTTGTTGTCTGATTAGCAACTTAAATACCTTTGATGAGAAGAGTGTTTATGACTCCATTGCCCAATGGTCCATCACTGATCTATAGTTAATTTGTTTCTTTTTATCTTTCTTTTTCTCACTGATCAACTTGAAATTAAATGCTATTCAAATCAAATTCCATGTTACCAAGCTTACTCCCATTTACAGTCTGGGAGTGACTCTTGGAGAGATAACATTTTTGGCGTCATTGTTGGGGAACGAAGTGTGAAGATATATTCCATGGGAGAATGACATAAATCTAACTCTTGATGGTAGAAAAAATAAGTACACAAAAATCGATAGTAATTATCTACCCAGCGACTCCACAATCAAAGACTCCACTGGGTAGGATCCTGTTGACAGAAAGATCAAGGGGCAGAAGTGTAAAACCAAGTATCATTTCATTAGTTTTCTACATGGACTCTTGTTATTCTTTATCAAATCTTTCCTTTCTTTTCATTTACATATAAGTAGGATCATCTTGTTCTTTGTCTATCCGGATAATCATAACCCTTCTTTTATATATCCATCCTTGCAAAAATAAAATTTGCATCCTTCTTGTATTGTTGAAGTTGGCCTTGAACCTTCATTTCAGCCTATTGAGAAGAATGAGGTTTATATTTCAATCCTTCCTAAATCTAATCAGCCTTGTAACCATGAGAGTGATGAAGTTGATTCAAATCCTTTAGAGATCTCATCACCTTCTACTATTACTGTTGAGTCTTTCCATCAATTTGTGACACCTCATATTCATCCCACTATTGTTCAAACTAGGATCAAAGACAATATTTTTAAACCTTTAAGGCTGCCATATTACTTTCATCCTTATCCTCTTAAACTTTTTGAGTATCTTCCTCGACTTTCTGGAGAGGATCATGTTATAGCTGAGAGGCATTTGGGAGCCTTTGAGAACTTTATTCATCGGTTTGAGATAGTAGATGATGATGTTACTATGAGGTTATTCTCCAACTCCTTATTTGAATATGTTGTTGTGTGGTTTAGGAGTTTGGGTATTCCATTGTTTCATGGATCGATCTATCTAATGCTTTTAAAAAATTTTGGGGTGAGAACAAGTATTCTAACCAATACCTGGCTGATTTTCATGATTTGAGGAGAGGAGAGGAAGAAGATATGGTTGTGTTCAACAATAGGTTTTATAGTGTTTATCATAACATTCCTGTGGAGATACGGTATTCTGAGGATGATTCCATGGTGTAATATGTAATGACTCAACATTCAGAGCTTGTCCTTCTCTTGAGAGAAAGGGAATATTCATCCTTAAAATGCTTATTTGAATATGCTAAAGAAGTAGAGGAGAACATTTGTGCTAGCAAGAAGATTTGAGATCGAGTATATTTTCAAAATATGCATGCACAAGATGAACAACAAGAGGACTTTCAGTATATTTCATATTTGCAGCAAAAAGACAGTGAGTGTGAATCAGATCCGGAACAACAACAAGGTTGTAAGTATGTTTTACATTTGGAACCAAATTCTTCAATGTTTGCATATTTTTCTATGGACAGAGATGCATGTCATGCTTATGATCAGTTTTCAAAACATGTTGAGCATATTATAACTGATGATTGCATAGATAATTATATGTTCCTGGATGATCATTATCAGTGTGATTAACCTGTTGTACCATTATCTTGTGATCATCATGCTGAAAATGCAGAGACTGCAATTGTTGATGATTAAAAGTTGCTCACAAGGGAACAATAAGGTAATCTATTTTCACACAAAGAGGCATTCATGGATGAGAAGTTATTTTCTGTGGATCAACATGCTTATGATCTTGGTTTTAAGGATCCGTTTGCAGCCTTGTTAGAGTCTTATGTTTCAAATTTTCTGAAAATTTGAAATTGCATTATTTCATCAATACTCATGGGTGAGTATGGTTTTCTGAAGGAGTTTATGTCGTTGCTGCTATATTTATGTTATTATTCATTGATCAATGACATAGATGAGATCATTTCAATCATCAAGTTACTTGAATGGTTACTGTGGAAATCTTCTTTTACTTGACCAAGTTGCAATTTTGGTTAGGGTAGGGTAGCATAGGTAATAAGCTCACTTCCTGATCCTTACTTTCCTTTAGTTTGTAGCGGGTTTTTCAGTTTTCATGAATAAGTGGCGGTATCAGAGGTTGGTTGCACAAATGACTCCATATCCCAACAACTAAGGCATTGGAGTTGCAACAGTTCTTAGAGCCTCACAGGGAGGACTCTATCCCCTATGGAGCTAATTTTATCACATGAAGTTGTTAAGGGTCACATGTAGTTGTTATGGGTCAATTCATTCTTAGATTTTTGAATTTTTGTGGAAAGTATCATGCTTACACCCTATATGGAGACATCGACATGATTATACACCTTTGTCTAAAGTTTTTGGGTGTTTTGGGCTCAAACTACACAAATCAGACAACTATGAGACATTTTTTATCACCTAGCGCTACGAAATGATCTACACAGACAAGCGCTACAGAATATGCTACGGAATTTCTTGTAGCGGCTATTGTTACATATTTGCTCATAAAACCAAAAATACGAAGTGGGTTTCTTTGAAATTGTTTTTGGAGGAAGATGATATCCCTGTTGATTTTTTGTCCACATTTCAACCTGACCCAGTTTGGAATTTGAGAGAAACAATTAAAACACTAGTTGATTGGATATTCTCATTTTTGTATAGTTGTTGGATATTCACCTTGTTGGGAGGTTGCCACTTGTCAAGGAGGGTTCAAATGACTTCTCATGGATCGATCAGATGTCAAGGGAAACATGCACCTAATTTTTAGCTCCATTAAATACCTCATGCAGTGAGTTGGAAACAATGTATTTATGACTTCCAACAATTTCCTAAAAATTAGTAGTTTGTTGGATTTTTGTGTCTTTGACTGTTGCCACCTATCTCCAAGGCCTAGAATCCAATAGAAGAGATGGGATTTGACCTCCTAAGGATATTTTGATGCTATTTTATATTTAAGAGAGGAGGGAAATCTTGGAGAAGGGTTGGATTCATAATCCAAGAGAGGCTAGAGAGAGTAGGAGCAGTTTTAGTTGCTCATTTGTAAGCCTAAGGGCATTGGTTATATTCATTACTGCTATTAAAGAATGATGAGAGATTTTATTTTCATAGCAGCAGAGAATTTGTTGTATTTTTTCCATTAGTCATTGTTTATATTCAAGTATTTGTTGATTCATTAAACTGAGAGGATCTCTGTTTAGTGAGCATTCTATCTTCAGTTTTCCTTCTTTATTTTTCTATCTATCAACATATGATTTTTTTGTCTGATTAGCAGCTTAAATACCTTTGATGAGAATAGTGTTTATGACTCCATTGCCCAATGGTCCATCACTGATCTATAGTTAATTTGATGCATTTTCTCTTACTTTTTCTCACTGATCCACTTGAAATTAAATCCTATTCAAATCAAATTCCATGTTACCAAGATTACTCCCATTTGTAGTCTGGGAGTGACTCTTGGAGAGATAACACACAGCGAGGTGATGTGGAATATCTTCGAGTTGGTCTTAAAGGGGTAAAACCAAGTAGAGAAAAATAGATGGAGATCGAAAGGGTGAGGGAGATTTACCCTCACTTAGTTATTGAGTAATCAAAATTGTTTGTGGTCCAAAAGGATTCCAATGGGGAGGAGTGATCTAGGAATGCTCAAAAAGGTCCAGGAGGATCTAGAACACTCATAAACGTCCAAGGAGATTCATAAATTCTCAAAATTCATTCATCCCAAATTCTCTCAAAAATGAAATCAATGCATAGAGCTCGGTGATATATTTCCAACAACGTAAAAATCGTCTGAAACAGAGTTCGTACGCAAAATTTATGGATGATCAACGTTCAGGTCAAACCAAGAAAAAAGTCAAAGTCAAAGGGACAAGGTGACACATGCCACCATTGCAGGGATGACATGTGGCATGACCATACAATACTGACATGGCCACACCATGGAGTGACACATGGTAGACTGTACATCTGACCAAGCAAGTGACTCAACATCTGTATGGCACAGGTGGACTAATCATGTGTTGACA
>SNQJ01S0068142.1:2808-21563 GCA_010110895.2 Picea sitchensis | reverse complement strand
CGTTAAACCCGTCAGGGTGGTTCATTCCAAACGGCTTGGGTTATTAGACAACCCTGGACCGGTTCCACTCTCCCAGTTGACGGACGGTCAATTTCGCCCGTCAACACAACTTCAATAGAGAATATTAGATCTAGAGTTACAAACTGTACCAAGTACTCCATAGGACATGCGAGACCAAAGAGAAGTCACTGCCCAGAGCATAGTTGAGAGGATCAAAGAATTAGCTTTGTAATGTAAACAACTTAGCTGTAGAAGTGCATAGACTTATGAGCGACTTACTGAGGACCCTGAACTGAAGACACTGGATTCACAACTCCAGGAGGCAAAGTAGCAAACGCTGACAATACAGGCACAGTTGAAGCTCATGTCAGCAGTTGAAATAATGAAAGGATCCCAGGAAAAGCGCACTTCTCAACAACAAGTCCACACCATACAGAGCAAAGTCATGGAAGTGACTCAGAGGCTCCAACCAGTCCAGGACGAAGCTTGCCAATTGTTTGAGGATATTGAAGGCCGAGGAGAAGAGATGGAATAAGTAGTCACTTCAGTAGAAAAAAAATTAGAGGGACCTGTGAATGAGGCAGTTATTAAAGAGTTTGTTGAGCAGGAGGCCTTGGCGAAGTAGTAGATCGAAGAAGCTCGATCCAAGCTCGAGGCTTTTGAGGCAGAGCTACCCAGATCAGAGTGACTCGGGAAGAGTCACAGGTGAGTGTTGGGGGCCTTTTGGCCCTTGACCAACTTTTGGATATCCTTGGTCAAGTTTGGCCTATTTTGGGACTTCGAAAGGCTATCGAAGGAAGAGTGCAAGTCGAAGTGGAGATCATATGATCTCAGCCCCTTTTAGGGATTTTTGGGTTTTGGGCTTATGCAACGGGTATGGGGATGGCATCCCATGGGTTTACCCATGCCTAGGCCATTTTGTAATGTATAAATAGAAAGCTAGGCGATGTAAGTAGGAGGTGCTAAGGGAAAGTGAAGGAAAATGTGTTAAGTGCAAGTTGTAAATGCTCTGTGCATACTGTGTGAGGCTTGCAAGGCTAAGTGCAAGTGACTGTAAGAGACTATGTAAATGCTTTGTGTTGTAACCTAGCTCAGGGAGGGAGGATCTGGCGAGGTGCACACAGATCTCTTGTCTTATGCAGAGTAGGACCTTGTGGCTCTGTGCATGTAGATGATTGACAAAAAGAAATAAAGAGAAGAAGAGTTGGTGGACGTAGCCCCAGGATCGGGGTGAACCACGTATATCCTGTGTTGTGGTTTCTTTGTGCATTATGTTTGTTTAATGGTTCATATGATTAATTCTTAGTGCAATTATGTATGCTTAGATGAATATGATAGATTAGTGCCTAATGATGTGAATAAGATGTTAGATTTTATCTATGTTGATGTGCTTAGTGCTTGAATGTGTTAAATCTTGTGAATACTACATTGCGTCGTAATTAGGGTTTATCTGCATTGTAGACAAAGGATAAGTACTAATGAATGACAATTGCTAAGTGCTCTATTAAGGTGTTGTAATCACAGATATGTGTCCCAGTCAGATTGCAGACATCTGAGTCCTGCAACCACCCCTGCCTCTACCTCGGGTGAGACTTCATCTGCTTTGCAGGTGTTGCCAAAGGGCCGGTAGTTAGGGTTTTTTTGGTGTGATGTTGAAGCATTGAACCCTGGGTCTTCCCCTGTTCCAACACTTATAATCTCAAAATTAAAGGAAAAACACCCTATCATATCCTCCTCATAGAAGCGAGCCTTTCCCCCATTGAGAGAAAAACTATGATTAGGTAATTAATGTACAAGAACAAGATAAACAACATGGATAACAAGAGTCTCCCCAAAATTGCTTTAGAATCTAGCCAAAATCACCAACGGATCAAGTGGGGATGACATAATGATGCCAAGTCTTGGTTAAATCATTGGGGAATAAAAGAAGAAGTTATTCTGCAAAATACCTATGATATTAAAAATATTGTTTAAGATGATTTAAGGAGAATTTATGGTGTGATAAAGAATTAGAGGATAAAATAAAATTAATATATTATAAGGAGGTGGTCAACCCTAATCTTGAATATCAAAAGTATCTCTCTATTTTGACTAGCATTAAAAAGATAACTAATTCTCGTGAGCTACATAGTGAGATTGGGCATTGGACAATCCCCAAAACACCATATCATGAAAGAATATGTCACATTTGTGACCCCAAGAACGTTGAAGATGAAAATCACTTTCTCCTGAAGTTCCTTGCATATACCCAAAATAGATCTCATTTTCAAAATATCTATCGTAACACTGACCTTCCTAACCTTTTAAGTCATCAAAACTATAGTGATATTGGAACACTTCTCCTATGATTTTTTAGCATAGAAATAACATTATCAAGAAATATAAGTAATATATTTCATTTCTTAAAGTATGATAGACGAATTTTGGTCTCAGTAGATGTTAATCATTTGTTGAGCACTCATCATACCCCTAAAATTTCTTGGAGTTTTAGGAGAACACTTTTAATTTGATTTCATCTTTGTTTACTTTTTATCAATTTCTTTAGATCCTTGTGTTTGATTGATTTTCTTTTATTTCCTTGAACTTTTTTCCCTTCAACCATTGCTTGAACAATGACCTAAGTTTGAAGTTAACCCCAAAAGAACAACCATCTATTTAGAACAAATCATTCAAGTGAAAGAAGACAGAACACAAGGATTACCGAAGTAATGCGCCGATCAATTTGGCCCGATTAAGGCATCGGGTAGAGAATGGGAATGGGAAAAAGATTGTGCCCACATTTGTGGGTTTCCTTATGTGTGAAACAACACCAAGCATCCGATCATATAGGAAATCATATCTGGACCATCAAAACAATAACCTTATAACTCACGATCAGGTGGGACCATCGACACAGCGCCTTACCTACCTACCAATGAATTGTTGACATGTCTTTCCTTACCTGCCATGTTGGTCATCCACGTCACCTTCACCTGCACCTAATGCTCGATGGTTCCTCTCACGTAAAACGATATCCATCGTCCGATTAAAAGTATGGGATACACATAAGTTTTTAGATCATTGGTCCTATAACTATCCCTTCCCCATGATTACGGTGGGCCCCTTGACACGTCCACAGACCAATTCCCCAATATGGTGTTGACACATCCTATTTTTTTTTGCCACATTGATCATCCACATCACCCACACACGTGCTTAATTGATGTCACCTATGTATGGTTGTGGGCACCCATCATTGGATCAATGTTAGTTTTGAGTCATGCATGGAGATTTACCCACAACGAGTCGAGAGAATGTTTTGAAAAACCACCGATGGTCACCTCCACACATTGAATCATACATTAAAGGCTAGTGGGAGGTACATTCGATGTGTTAAAGCAGCATAAATTTGCAATATATCTCCCCCATGGTCTAAGATTTTAATTATTAAGTCACACTCTCCCCCAAAATTGCTACATTATTCACTTAATTGAGTTTGTTTGTTGATTGAGCGCATCTTCCTGTCCACTCTTTTGTTAACGTTGAATATTGCAACACCTATTTAACTTATTTTTGAGAATATTAGATGGATATTGATCCCATACTAAGCACTTATTTGTAGGTAGGCTCTATTTCATTGAATTTCAGAATCAATTGGGGATAGGTATGGTTGTGTTGTATGGAATTGAGTTTTAGGAATGTTTTTGTGACATTTTATTACTTTGATTTGTCATTTGGAGATACGATGTTGCTCAGAAGAGCTCCCACACATAGGATGCCAAATAAGTTGAGGACAAGGTCAAGGGACGTTGAATCTGGATCTAGTTTTGAGCCTCCTCGAGTGGAAGAAACCCTAATGTCCAAGAGAAGTAAACCCCTCATCATGCTACCCCCAAAGAATATTTTAATGTTGGTGCCACTATTTGGGGATATTGAACCATGTATAGGAGGCATGGCTTCTACATAGGTGTCAATCCCCTCTTGGAACTACTTATTTACAAAATTCAATAATGGAGATTACCTTGAATCAACCCCACACAACAACTTGGAACTCAGGGAAATGGATGATGTAGTGTTTTTGGAAATTAAAAATCATTTTTACACTCTATAGCTATAAGAGTACTTGTCATGCCTTGCATAGAACTAATGGAGTGGGTTATTAGCCATATTGAAGCCCAAAAATATATAATTGTAAATGATAAATGGGAATGTATATGCTCTTTTCTTCCCTAGGATATAAACACCTATTACAAATTCCTGGAACCTAGTGAATATCTCACTAAAAAATGTGTGATTGCATTTTATGAAAGGTATGACACCAGTTAGATATTGAGTAGCTGGTGGGAATAAGACAATAAATTATTCAATCAGTCCTCTGGGAGATATGCCATCACTTGTTTAAGGATACCTATATGTATTCCATGATCCTATTATGCATACTGTATGGGGAAAGAGATTGTTCTTAGTTCTCTAAATCCTGGCTACCATTGGCCTACCATGAAGTGATGTGGGGAAGAAATTTCAATTGGGGAGTTATTGTCTCCAAACATCTTAGTCTAAGTATCGCTTAAGAAAAATCACCATAGCCTAGTACTCCTCTTGCTTTCCACATGGTATCATTCCTCTTGGATGTGTTGTGTGCCAAAAAATCCTTCCCTAGTTTGTTACTTAGCTAGCATATTTATGAGTTGTCTGTCCATGAATATTTTAGCACACTTTGGGAGAATAGATATAAGAATTTGTATTCACACATATTTGATTTCTTCATGGTCAAGATTGATTTTCTCATCTTTGGAGAAGAATGTGCTAGGTTTTCCATGTAGGAAATGAATATCCTGACATGTATAGGAAATTGGTACCTGGAGGAGAAGCATACAATCTTGAGGATCTATGTGGATACCAGTCCACCACGCTTGTTTCTAGTGTACGTACCCATAAAAATTGTAATTAGAGAGATTTGTTATTAGTCTATCAT
Organism: Picea sitchensis; assembly: GCA_010110895.2. Lineage (NCBI taxonomy): Eukaryota > Viridiplantae > Streptophyta > Pinopsida > Pinales > Pinaceae > Picea > Picea sitchensis. The sequence continues at coordinate 16,609 of SNQJ01S0068142.1, read as the reverse complement.
GTAGGGATTCAATGACACTCTGGTAAAAGATAAGAAAAATATACTCATCCCTTATGGATTTTAGGTGGGGTATTATGCAGTGAAGGATGCTAAACATGCAAATCAAGAAGGTCAAGTGCATATGGAATACATTTTTATGATTGGACGGTTAAAGAAGAATGATAGATATCATTTTGGGGATTAACTACGTAGAGTAAGTCATTATTCTATGACCCATATCCATGAGTATTAGTCGCAACTGACCAATAATTCTCATGATTTGAATAGTCCACTTAGCACTCATTGCATCGGGTGATGCTCACAGGGGTGAAGAAGTGGGATTGAAACCAGTGAAATTAATCACATAGAATCAATCATCACTTTCGAGGCTTTCACCCGATAACCAGGACTTCCCGAGTGGTCACCAATCCCAAGATTCCTCTAGCTCAAGCATGCTTAACTGTGGATTTTTTCCCACAATCAAGCCCACTTAGCTTGCTACCCCATTTGAAAAACCTTATCAAGTATTGTGCCTTATGAACTATCTTGTTAGAGCTCCCTTCACTCTTATTATTTAGAGTGGATTCCACAGTGAAACATATTAGATATCATTTTTGGGATTAACTGCGTAGAGTAAGTCATTAATATATGACCCATCTCCATGAGTATTAGTCACAATTTACCAATAATTCTCATGATTTGAATAGTCCACTTAGCACTCATTCCATCGAGTGATGCTCACAGGGGTGAAGAAGTGGGATTAGTTTCAAGGCACACTGAGAATGTAGTCTTGATCTAGACATATGCTCATGAGAAGCAGGAGGATGAGTTACTCACCGAATATTCTCAATACTAGAAGGAGGTGGAGAAGAAGAGAGCTAACGCAAAAGTATTATTTTTTTCCTATTTACCTTTTGTAGAGCCAATAAAAATGGTCAATATTTGAGTCTTTTCCATCAAGGAAACTAATAAATGGAAAAATGAAGAAGAAGAGAGGCTCAAAGCAAAGAAAGAACAACAATATTTGCAAGCAGAGAAAGAAATAATTCTGAAGCAACAGCAAAGGAAAGAAGACTGTAAGAAGACTGTAGGAAGAATAGAAAAAGAAGGATGAAGAGGAAGAAACATAGAAGGTACTTACAAAATATAGGAAGAAAGAAGAAAGGGAAAAAAGAAAGCATGAGTTCATAGAAAAAGGACTAAGGACCAAGAGGAACATGCCCAACAAAAATAACAAGAACTGAAGAAAAAGCAAGAGAAAAAATAGGTCGATGAACTCAAAAGGGTACTTGAAGAATAAGAGAAACAAAGGAAAAAAAGGAGCTAGAGAAGATAAAAAGAGAGAAGGAAGAACAAGAGTAGAGACTTAAGGAGGACCAAGAAAAATATTCCATTGCTATGAAGCCTAAATAAATTATTGATCTAACAAAAGATAAGGAGAAGGGGGTGGAGACTGATGTCCTCATTATAAATGAAAATTAAAATAAAGAGGAAACCCTAGAAGGCCTAGTACGTGAGAAGAAGGTGGAGAAAGAAAAATATGGCAGTGAGAAAGACACTCACTTAGAAAAATATGACACTTCTCACCTAGAAAAATATGACATCTCAACAACCAGCAGTGAGTGGGATCAAGATCCATCTGGTGGACATGACTTATAGGTTCCCTTTCCTGGAAATTAGGGAGGGAACACTGATGTTCAGGACACTCAAATTTATAAAGATGGAAAGAAGAAAAAAAACCAAAGAAATTGTAATGTAACAGGTGGATGAGGTGCATAGAATAGTCAGGAAAAATAAAGGACATCAGTGTCACTCTCGAGCAAATTCCAAACAATGATATAAACGTTAAGAAGCCAAATTAAATTTTATTGGATGGCTCATCAACTATGGGAGAAAAAAATGGGGAAGAAACATAAGATAAACCCGAAGAGACTACCAAAAATGAGGCGAAGTCTAGTGAGCAAGACAAAGGTATAGATAAGGATTATCTAGTCAAGGAACAAACCTAGAACCCCATTTCAGAACATTTTTATACTCCTAGAAATTTGAGTAATATCCTGTCTTAAGGTGATCCCATCTCTCAATCTGTGGAGGAGTTGGTTGACTTGGAATATTTTGGTTATAATAAAAAGAGGAGGTTTATAGTTAAGAGGAATCATAGGAAGAGTAATACCACATTTTACAATGGTGTGCTATGTACCTCAAAAGAGGTCATGATATACACTTAAAAAAAATGAGGCAACTTTTTTCATTAGGCCTGGCCATCTCCCATTCCTCATTTAACAAGGCAATAACAGAAGAAAGAGAGTTGGAAAATTCCAATATTGAGACAGCCTCCCTCAAACATCTAGTGAAATATTATCAAGAAGCTGGAGGGGTGGAAAAACTTGAAGAAAGACCTGCTAGAAGAGAATGACAAACACCTCAGAGTGTAGAAATGTTTAGCGATAAAAGAAATTTCCCTTTAATAGGAGTCCTTATTGTTCGAGATTACTTAGAAGGAAGTGCTTTGGTGGGTTGATAAAGGGGCTAGTGCATTAGAAAGAGTCGAGTTCATTCGAGAGGTGTAAAAGTACAAAGGTGCAGAGAACCAAAATATAGATCTATTCTTAGATGAATGATTAGCTCAAATGAATTTAGCTACCAAGCACTTCACTAATATTGTGGATGAGCCAAGAGATAGAGTGGAAGAAGAATGGGAGTGTTGCAATCAGGTGTGGGAGAAATTGAACCAATCAATGGTCGATCTTTGGATATCGACTTTCATATCTCCCATAGAATTTCAGTTGATAGATGAAGTATCGATCAATTTGCAGCGAGCAGTTGGTGAGTACATGGATGAGGTTGGTTATATATTTTTTGTTGAATGAGGATATGTAGATAAGTATGTCATCGATTAGGTCAAGATCGTCGATCGGTTGGAGTAGTTAGCTGACATAATGAAAAAGTACACTTGCCAATTCTGAGACAACAAGCATGAGTTAAGTATGTCAATGGACCAACACCAGTTCCCTTTCGGGGATAGTTGTTCCAAGCTCTACCATGAGTGGGTCGATTATGTGGATGAGCATGCGATTCCAAAGACACCCAGATCACTTGAGTCATCTTGACTCACTCTGTTGTTTATCTATTTTAAGTCACCGAGTTGGCTATTTTTAGTTGACTAAGTTTGTATAAATAAGAGGGTTCACCACATAGCAAAGGACCTTTGGAGAACACAATTTTATATTTTATTGTATTGGATAATTATTTTCTATAGTTAATAGAGAAGATTCTCTGGATCTTGGAAGTTGATTGGAACCATTGTGTACTTTGCAATTAAAGTGTGGATTATTCTAAATTTTTTCGTATTCTTATTGATGTCCAATAAGATGTTACTTTGACCAAATTACCTTGAAAATCTTGAATCTTACTCTTATTGATTTCACATTTTATTTAAATCTGTGTGTTGGTATATGTTTAAGAATTAGCTCAATAATCAATAATTATAGAATTATTCCAGGGTAACTGGTAGGTCTTTAGCAGACAATTGGCATGCATGTGTAACAACTATTTATTAAATATTTTCAAGGGATTATTTTTTGAAGGAATATATATCATTTTATCTTTGATGTGTTATTATGTTTCTTATGAAAAGTTGGCTTTAAGAGAAACTACATTTTTCACATTCTTTCCTTTTACTTGATTGGTTAACATAATTATTTCTTGTAAGCCCCACATGATTATTGTTGTACCCAACTTGGGAGGTTATCTTCTTGAGCAGTCTTTGACAATAATTATATTCTAAAAATACAAAAAAGCTTTCCAAAAAAAAATAGAAAAAGAATGAAAGAGATAAAACCGACAAATCTTAAATCCCATCGAATGGTTGCTAGACTATTAATGTGGAGGATCGCACTAATACAAATGGGGAAGAGTCTAATTGGGCCTCATCCTATGGTGTAATCCCTATTGTTAATTCAAAGGGAACCCAACCCCCTCAACACCACCACCACCACCACTATCATCATCATCATAATATATTATATAATAATATAGAATATATTATATAATATGAATTAATAACTATAATATAATACTACTATGGATGAATGTGAATGTGGAAACATTAGAATAAATGTATAATATTGTATAATAATATTAAATATATAATATAATAATAATATAATATCAAATTAACGACTATAATATAATAATACTATGAATGCATACATAGGAAAAAGTAAATACTTATTATATCCTATTATATTACAATACAAATGTGAATCTGCCAAACCTATTAGAGGATATTTGTATTATGAATTAAAGCTGAAAATGTCAACACATACTACTAATTAATATGAATTAATTATTATTATATAATTTTTTTATAATACTAAATTAATAAGTATATTACAATTTATAACTAATTAAATATTATATAATATTACAAATTAATAACTATATGACATAATATTATTATTATATAATGTAATAATAAAAATACATTATTAATATATAATGGAAACATACATTATTATTGATATATACTAATAATTGAAATATAATAGATAAATGATTATATATATCATACAATAAATAACAAAAGTAATAACAATATAAAATATTGAGTATTGAGTATTTCAAAGATATTGAACATATCCCGAGACAATCTCACTAAGATCTTAACAAAGCTAAGGTGTACATATGATTAAATATTTTCAAATAGAAACATAACACATAATCAACCTTGACTTTTATATGTCGAACTCAACTATTATAGTTGACTCAATTCTTTGAAATTCTATTATTTAATGAATTTCCAACCCAACAAGCGTGATTTTTTTTTATAAGGCCCATTTTTGGAGTAAATTTCCTCCAATGCTTTGCTTGAATGACAGGGAAGGCTTCCTTAAGTAGCTTATGGATTGAATATCCCCTCATTTCCTTTAGTAGATATTCTATACATATCTATCTCTATCATTTGAAATATTTCTTTAATAAATCCCTTTTCCACCATGCAAACTTGCTTGAAATCATTCTCCATAAAAGCTTCACCCCCATTGCCACATTCATCATGGTCGGGTCATGTATTCATAATCCACCCCTTTCCTTCAGATTATGGACTAATTTCCAATTAATAAGGTGGAATTTCTTTTCATTATCCCCCCCCGTCGTGCCAAATAAATTTTTGGATATTCACAACGATCTAGTTTGTAAAAATCCTAGGAGAAAGCAGATCCGAACACCGAAATAGGGGAAAGGATGAAACATTTCTTTGATGAGGATCACCCTACAAGAAATATTAATCCAATGGGAACTCCATTGCACAAATTTATTCCATATTTTCTCAGTAATGCTAGTTCAAACTCGATAAATGGAAAATTTTAAAGATATAGGGATCCCTAAGTAGCAGAAAGAGGACCAACTCTCTTCAAGGGAGAACTGAAATACTTTGGTTATAGAAGTCATTACCTACTCCCATGTATTCCATCCAAATATTTGAATCTTCCTATGGTTTATAGATCCCGTTGAAACATCTAGGAAATAATCCAAGACCAATCTAACTATTGAGACAATGGTAATGGAAGCCCCACCAATAAGAAGCATGTCATCCACAAACTGTGAATGGTTCACACTTTTGACTACTCGAAAAATCTAAATCCCAAGAATATTACATGATACCCTTTCATATCCTCCTGTTGAGTGAATCAACCATGATAATAAATAAAAGAGGGGAAAGAGGAAAGCCTTGCCTCAAACCTCTACTACTTTGAAAGAAATATGTGGGGAAACCATTGATGAGCAGAGCTATCCAAGGCAAGTTTATACATGAGTCTATACATTTAATGAATTCAAATAAAAACCAAAATCTATCCAAAAATTTTAGGTGGAATCAATTCGTGACATGGTCAAAGGAATATTTCATATCCAGTTTGATTATCATTCCCTTCTCTTTTGCTTCTAGGTTGGAGTGAATTTCTTCCTGCACTAAAACAATATTGTTAGTAATCAAAATTTCCTACATAAATCCACCTTGATTCGTGGAAATTATTTTTGGAAGAATTATCTTGAGTCAAAAAACTATTATCTTGGTTAGAATTTTATAAGAGGAATTGCATAAGGATATATGCCTAAATTGAGAAAATGTGGAAGGATTGACTTCTTTCGGTATTAATGCTAATAAGGAAGAATTTGTATTCCATCCTAATTTGTAAAATATATGAGCATATTGTAACATGCACTTTAAATCATATTTTATGAGTTCAAAGAAGAATCTATAAAAAGATATGGTGAAGCCATCCAACTCTAGGTCCTTATCAGGATCTAGATGCCATATTGCAAATTTGATTTCAATCCAATATAGGTTTAATAAGCTCCATATTTTCTTCCTAACATACTACCCTTGGGATGTGTTCCAACATCAACTCTACATTTGTAGGCTCAACATCATGTTGCTATGTGTAAAGGTTGGAATAGTGCAGTTTGGTGTCCTCTTTGATGGTTGAGAAGTCACTAATTTTATCCAATCTTGACTTCAAGTGGGAAACTCATTTCCTTTTAAAGAATTATCTTGAGTCAAAAAACTATTATCTTGGTTAGAATTTTATAAGAGGAATTGCATAAGGATATATGCCTAAATTGAGAAAATGTGGAAGGATTGACTTCTTTCGGTATTAATGCTAATAAGGAAGAATTTGTATTCCATCCTAATTTGTAAAATATATGAGCATATTGTAACATGCACTTTAAATCATATTTTATGTGATTCAAAGAAGAATCTATAAAAAGATATGGTGAAGCCATCCAACTCTAGGTCCTTATCAGGATCTAGATGCCATATTGCAAATTTGATTTCAATCCAATATAGGTTTAATAAGCTCCATATTTTCTTCCTAACATACTACCCTTGGGATGTGTTCCAACATCAACTCTACATTTGTAGGCTCAACATCATGTTGCTATGTGTAAAGGTTGGAATAGTGCAGTTTGGTGTCCTCTTTGATGGTTGAGAAGTCACTAATTTTATATTCATCCTTCAAAAACATTTCCTTGATGTTATTCTTGGACATAGGTACCTAGGATTGCTTATAAAAAAACATTTTTATTCCTGTCACCTTCTTTGAGCCAAAGGATCCTACGTGTAAGTCGCCATTGTTCTTCCTCTTGTCTTATCAACTTGTGAAATTGATATTGCAGGTATGATTCCTCCTTTTGTAGACGAGTTGTTACCTCCTCTTTTTCCACTTGCAATTGTATATCTGCCAATTTGATGTGTATATTTTCTTTCTCTATTGAGGGAGAGGGATACAAGTTCTTCCAAATATTTAATGTAATTTTTCCAATTTTTAATTTTTTCCATTTTAGTCTGGTTCCAGGAATCAGGGTTCCCATGTTGGATCATGTTGTTGGATGCCACGGTTTGATTGATTGATGTCATTGATTGATGTCAAGGATTGATTGATACAAAGGATTGATTGATTGATGATTGATGTAATATAATATGCATTGTCCCTGATGAGAATGATATTAGATGAATATGACTACCGAGTTGTCACCGGGATACATGATGAAGATGGATCGACAAGTGGTTTCATTGGTATATGATGCATTGTTGGAAAATGTATAGATGACTTATTACTATCTTATCACAAGGATTGGATAAGACAGTACAATGGATGAACCCAAAGTGGTCCCTTTATGGTGAAACTCTTCAATTTGGAAGACACTTTTGCTGATTGAGTTAGTCCTAGAAGAATGGTTGAAATTCCATGCTCACATGGTCTGTCATGATTGATATGAACAAACGGATGAATCCCAGTAGTCCCCTTATGGTGAATGGCCTCACGGGAAGGCGCTTTGCGCATTGAGTTATCCCAGAAGAATGGTTTGGAGGACCCATGTTTGTAAGGTGGGAATAATGAAGGAGAAGAAGGAATGATTCTCGTGAAACTGTCCTGGTTTGAGTGAAGTGCTTGCTCATGCCATTTGCAGGTTGTGGAATGCTACACCTGGTTTGGAGAGCATGTATTCCACGGGCATTAAGGCATCCCCACATGAAGGCTACAGCCTGAAGCCTGCTAAGGCCACAAAGAAGTTTCCAAGACCAAGACAACTATTATTTAAACATAACAAAGCACAAAATAAGGTGGATTATTTAAATAATAAAGAGAAGGGACAAAACCAAGAAATGATAAAGTAAGGTGACAAAATCAGAAGGAATATTTATGGAAAGTGGTTAACCCTAAAAATGAATCTAAATAGGTTAAGCGACCTACAAATGGGCTTGAATATTATTTAAATTATAAATGAAAGTGACAAATTCAAGGAGGATTTAAATAATGGTAAGAGAAGGACAAATCCTGTCGATAAGTAAGGTGACAAAATCAGAAGGAATATTTAAATAATAAAGTATCGGAGAACTTTCTAATTATGGAAAGTGTTGTCCTAAATAAGCAGCAGGCCAGGGTTGTTACTACCTAGAAATGGGTTTAGTGACCTGAAAATGGGTTAAGGGACCTAGAGGGTGAAGTGCATAAGATAGCAATGGTCTCCTTTCTTGTAGATCATCCTTTTTAGGGATCAATGGAGATCTGCTTGTGAGAATATGTTTTGGAGTATTGAGCGGAGAGCTCTGAGACTTTGGTGTGGAATACTTGAGAATATTGAACATCTATAGGTGACTGAGGTAACCAAAAAAATATCTAAGATGAATTTTTGAGATAAGGTGAAGAAAACAAGGCCAAAACGCAAGGAAGGATAAACTCTTTTGATGATACTTTCTAAGGTATGTTATTTCATGTCATCTCACCTGCCTTAACTTTTTATAATGATTCATCCCGAACAGTGAAAGGAGAAAAATATAGCGTATCTAAAATAATCTCAGGGTCATTAGAATTGGTTATGTTCCTGAAAATAGGGGCCTGTGACCCTCCCAACTTTGGGGTCAAAAATAGGTGCCCCAGCAAAAACATGTCATCATAACTTTCATAGAGACATCAAAATTCAATAAGACCGAACAAACATGTATATAGTCTTTGTATTCTGAATAGTTCTTCAGATCATTCCAACAATATTCCATGCTGGGTACACTTAAGCAAGGTCAAAGCCTTCTAATAATCCAGAATTTTAAAGTGTCATCTTTTAAGAGAATCATTTTTTGAGAGGTTGGGTGAAGAATTGAGGTTCTATAAACACACCTAAAATATCGGGACAGTTTTACATTCTCCTCCATCCATTACAAAGTTGTTACTGAGAGCACCACTTAACCAAAACTAATGGCCGAGACAGCAAGGATGTAGCCGAAGACATGAGAGTTGATGATAAGGCCATTGATGATCATTGTTGATGATTAGTTGACTAAGATTTATACACTTAGTACATGGTTGGATGCACTTGTTTATGGTACAGGTTGATTACAGGTTGGTGCATGGTTGATGCTCTTGTTTATGGTACAGATTGATATCTATTGAGGATTGTTGCCTCATCTCAGTTGGTGCTGAGAATGTAAACTGAGTATTGCATAAAGAGTTGGTGCTCTTGTAGAGTTGTACTCTATTCATTTGTTGCTGAAAAACGCCCAGATTGAAGTCCATAATAAAAAAAAAAATTGTACATACATCTTGTGTTCCTTGTGGAGATGATTTGTTGATGATATATTGTTGATATATGTTGCTGATATGTATTCACATCTAACTGACTATTAATGACATAAATGAGTAATGAGTAAATTTCGAATGCTAACTAATGAGTTTTGTGTAAGAGAGAAGTTTTGGGAAAAAGATCCCCACACTCATTCACCCCCCCTCTAAGTGTGGTAGTTGTGTCCAACACCCCATACACTACAAAATATGTCTATCACCTCCTAAAAAGTGAGCCAAAGTGGATTGAATTCAAATGGAAGAGGGCCATAATATGGAATTTTCTACAGATAGAGGGAAATGAGATTGTGATTTGAATTCATATAGGGGAGGATTTTGCATTTAAGAGTCTATGCTTGAGATAATAAATTTCTATGAACCAAGAAACCATCTAACTGAGCAACAATATGACCAGGTCTAGATCTCTTCTTGGACCATGTGAACTTCCCTTATATGGATTTAATATCCAACATGTCCCAATGCATGATTAACTCTTCCATTCTCTCTTGGAATGGGTATCTACCATAGGTTCCACCCATTTTTTCCATGCTATGCAATATGACATTGAAATCCCTTGCTAACATGCAATCCTTATAGAAATTAGTGTCTTTAAGTTTCTCTAAGGACTGCTAGCAATTTTCCTTTTCTATACAACTGGACAACATGTAGATATTGAGTACCACCATTTCCTTATTGTTTTGAATCAATTTAAAATTTGTCAAGATCCAATGGTGTGTTTGAAAATAAAATACTAGACTTACCTCATGTTTATTCCACGGAGTGTAAAGACCCCCTAATTCCCCTCTTGATTCTTATGCAACTCCATAACCTTGTTTCCAATTTTTCTTCCCTAACTTCATTGCTTCTACTAATTTCATTTTAGTCTTCTATATCATGAGTATTCAAGGCTTCTTTGATTTAATAAGGTCTTTGAAAGCTACAACCTTTAGGTTGTTTCCCAAACCCCTGCAATTCCAAGAGATGAAAATCATTATTTGGGTTTTGCATATCTTCCTGTATGAGATGGATTATATCCTGAAGATTTTTGGGGTTTGGGTCCACCCATTATTTTGAATATGGTGTACTACAATCCCATCCTGATATATTTATTCACATGTTCATCCCTCATCATGTGAGATGCATTCATACCCGAACTTCTCAATAGGTTATCCTTTAAGGATTTTTCTTCTATGCCTTTGTCCTGAGAGACTTCCATTTCTATTTTATCTACCGTTTCTTGAAATTCCACTTCAGCATCCTTAAAATTTTGTATTTATTCAATTCATTCTTAGGATTTGGTTTCTTCATCATTATGAGGTTCATATTAAAAAACCACCCCCTCTTCTCCTTGAGGGTTAACCTTCTTATCCTATTCTCTTTCAGATGGATAAGATTTCATTTGATCTAAAGGGGTCTTCCTAGACATGCCAACCTTCCCTGCTTCTTTTTCTTTCTTCTACCTCTTAGAAACTGGATCTTGTTCCTCCTAGGTAAGAGCTCCAAAATTATTGTTCTTAAGAGTGACAACTACATTCCTTTATGTATAAGGTTTCCCATCATGGTTTGAAGGAGGCCCTTGAGCCTGGTTGTCATTCACTTTGCTTGAAACCAACTTTCTTCCTGAAATGTATGATACCACAAACCAAAATTATCCGCTAGACCCAATTTATTGTTTACGTCCTTCCACTACTACTCGTTACCTGTATTTAAGGGTTATTTCTTCTCTTATTTTTTACATTTCTTGGAAACATTCCCATACTCATGGAATATCTTACACTTAAATGGTAGTTATTCATAATCAAGTTGTTGTATGTGTTGCCAATTTTCCAGAGAAATGAGGATGGCTTTAGGAATGCTCTTCTCCAGATCAACTTCAATACAATCCTAGAATGAGAGAATATATTTTATTTGGGTTTGTCCCTATCGATGTATCTTCACAGGGTATTACCAATACTACGAGGGGCATCATCCCTCCAACAATGAAGAGGGAGATGTTGGAGACGAACCCAAACTAGAAATACTGAAGGTACATTATTTTATGGATTAAAATCAAGGGTCCATTTGTTCAAATACATTCCTCTTTCTCCCATAAAGTAAGGACCACTCTGAAATATCAAGTCTATATCCTCCTTGAACTCTAAAAGAAAATAATAAAACTCTCGATCGCAAAAGAAATGGTTCAAATTTCCTTTGATGAGAGGCTTCCAATTTTTCTAAATCCACTCACCTAAAGTTTTTTGGGATGGATAGATCCTCATAAAATGATAGAATGACCCATGTTCCTCAAAATACAACACCTTATGCATGGATGAGGTCGAGGGAATATTAACCTTAGAATTTCAACCAGCTTTTTCACAAAATGTGAAGGTTGGGATCTTGCATTTTTTACAGTGGTTGAGACCATGGCCTGGAATGCCATGGCTTCTTCATCAGGATGTGGCTACCAACCNTCTACGCCTTCCATTACTCTTATGACTGAATGATTATAATGTTACTTCAAATTGTTTGATTTATTTCAGGATTTATTGTATTTTGGTAAATAGAAAATCCGATTTCTTTAAATTGAATTGCATTTAGTAATATTAGGCTTTGTGACCTACCCAACTCAATTTTTATTAATGTAGTAAATAACATGTCATGGGAATGAATCTTGGGTAGGTGGGAAATTACTATTTTATGATAGGTGTCATTCCTAGGACCTTCATGAGGAGGCTAGGAAGGTAGTGGTAGAAGAGGCATAAAGGGGGACTTAGGGGAAAGGAGAATGGGTTGTATAATTAAGGAAATGATATTAGGTTGAAGTGAAGGAGAACCCATTGGAAGTGAAAAAATGTGAATTGTTAACTATGAAAGAGGGACTATGATTTTTTAAGATATTGGTGGGATGGGTGTTGTTCTAGCGATTTGGGCATGAAGGGATAGAACNCAAATGTTTCCTAGAGTTAGGGAGTCATAGAGGTTGTTCTCAGCTAACTAGGAGGTAAATCCAATTTGGGTAGTCCAATTAGCAGAGGAAAACTAATTAGAGCTACACAATGCACTAAATTGGAAAAAAATAAGAAGTATTTTCCCACTTATCATAACTCTTATAATTTATTTTTAAATTGTTGAATTATGAAACCGTTACATGAATTATGTTGTTATCTAAATTGAAATTGAAATTATTGTAAAAAATTGCACAAAAAAAACAAAAATAAATAGAAATATTTTTTATTGCATACATAATATTTGAAACAGAACTAAATTTTATGAAAGTAAAACTTTCACAAGTTCATAACCTTATCTTTATTAAAATAGAATGTCCACTTAGATAACATAAATTTAGTACAAAGTCTATAACTCTTAATCCCTTGTGAAGGGTCTTACAAATATTCCAATGGTCAAATCACTAGAATGTAACTTAAATTAAGTTCTACTGCAGTGAGCCTATGCTCAACTATATGACTATATTCCAATATTGGTCAACTCCAAAATGGATCTTAAAGTAAATACTACTACTACAGTGAGTCTATGCTCGACTATGTGATTATTCATTTTGTATTTTTAGTGATTTAATTCAAAGACATAGTACACCATATGGATTTTTTTATCTATCTAAAATGAAAATAAAACTAAAATATCAAAAAAACACACATTTTGAAACCATGCACCCAATGTTTTCCCTATAAAATCTTGGTGTGGGAAGATTCTAACAAAATGAGTGAGTGTGCCTTTATTCTTTATTATAATCAAGATTACAATACATATTACATATAAATCCAAACTCATGATCTTCTACAATCCTGTATTGACTATTTCTTCCACTTTACTCTACTATATTTCTTCCATACTTATGTCTCTTACTATGCAACACCAATGATGGCCCAAGAAAAGTGAACACGCATCCCTCATTTTTCTAAAATTTTGATGGTTCGAATTAGGGTTAGATTTAGGTTTTCAAAATATTATGAAGTCTTCATGATGTTTCTATAAGTTTATAGTGGACTCTAGATGTTAATAGAATTGAATGGATGAGTCATACGGAATTGGCATGGATTTACATGTACTAGAAGGGAAAATATCGACGATTGTCTTATTTGATCCATAACTTTCACATGCAAGCTTTGTTTTAGGCACACAAAAAACTCATTTGAAAAATATTAATGAGAAGAAAAATATCCAACATTTTCTAAGACCGTTGGAAATAGAAAACTATAGTAAGG
>SNQJ01S0068141.1:34589-46153 GCA_010110895.2 Picea sitchensis | reverse complement strand
GCAAGGCCGAGCTACCACTCCTATCCGAGCTGAGAATACCCAACTCCTCACAAGTAATCATTCAGGTCACAAATCCGGTAGTGTAACATTACGCTAACAACCAATCCCCTTCTTCCTCCTCCTTCCTCTCTTTTATAGAGTTTTAGAACTTCCAAAGTTTCCCTAAATCTTATTTAATTTAAGTTTTAAATAAAAACTTCTAAAAATTCTCCATTGAACAAGTGTCATACATCCTCCACTTTCCTCCAATAATTATTTTCTTTAATTTATTAATTGTCTCATTTCCCTCACCCACGTAGAGTTACTCATAAATTTACTCCTAGGTGTCCCTAGATTCCCTTACAGGTTTTAAATACTTTCCCTAAAATGAAGTTGATAAATTAGTTCAGTTTAGAAGGTTCTTAATTGTAGATTCTTTACTAAGTTGACCCCTTTCTTTTTACCATAAGTTCCCTTCTTTCCCTTATTACATTTCCTCCATTCCTTAGTTTCCTAATTTTTATTATTCCCTTCTTTTCCCTTTTTATTAGAGCCAAAATGACAATTGCGCAAATTAACCCCTTTTCCTTTTTATTAATAATTTAATATCTTTTACACTTTTACAAGTTAAATAATTAAATTATTCTTTATGTTTTATATCCACAGCTTTTATTTAAATTATTATTCTCTTCATTTTACCCCAAAAATTTATGAAGACCAAAATTATTACTTAAATGGTTTTTATTTTAAATTTTACCATTTTTAAATTTTTAGATATATTTTCTCAAGGGTAGACAAAATTTTACCCCTTGCGAAGTTTTAGGCTTAGGACTTAGATTTTGAACTAGGTGACAATTTAATTAGGGAAGTTGTTTTAAAATTTCTTAATGAGATACTAGTCTTAGGGCCATCTAGGTTCGTTCCTTTAAAATCGTCAACGCGATGTACCCTTCAGGACGCACTACGTGCTCCAAGGGTGCCACTCGCCTCTAGTGTTTCTTTTGCGTCACGTGCCCTTTAGGATGCACCATGTGCTCCAAGGGTGCCACTCGCCTCTTGAATGATTGGTAGACATCAATAACCCCTGGAGTCAACACTCCTCTAGGTGAACTTGTGGGAGACTAAGGGCTTCTAAGGAATAAGGCCCCCGCCTTATTGCGCACCCCTTAGAATCATCACGAACAACTGTCACAGTCTGCCCTCACGACATCGTGGGTCCTCTCAAACTAGGTAATTGTTAAACTACAGTTCGAGCCACGACGAGAGTGTCAGTAGGTTGTGGAAGGGTTTTTGTCCACACCACTCCCTCAACCTCTCTGTTAGTTGTGTGTGGCTCCTTTACTCCATATGTGAGTCTGGTCGGAAATATATCATCAACTTGCATCATCAACAATCTTGTCATAACATGTCCACATCATATCATCTAATCAAATGTACTAAAATCACAGTAAAAAAATCAAACCCCAAAAGCACACTCCCTGACTCGATCCAGAGTCCAAGGGGTTCCATCGATGCATATGCATCCTCAAGTTCCAAAACCCTGCACACTCAGTAAAACCGAGTCAATAGCACCTATCTATGTCAATGCAGTAAAACATCATGTCATCTATCATAACGCATCACAATTCAAGGACAAATGTTTTAATATCATAATAGTCTAGATCACTTGCGAGCAAGTGTCCTCAAAGAATAAGTTTTCTCAGTGCGCCAGAGAGGGATGTTACATACACCCCCTCTTGATCTAAACTTCATCCTAAAGTTTCATAGTATAAATGCTTAAATAAATGTATCAGAGTATCATATGTCTATATATCACAAAAAAATGGAAATTGCTGGCGCATATCATATGCGTCCTCCTAGGTCGCCACTGGACCTTGACCTGATCTACCATTCGACATCGTAACTGTCGAATGTGATGATATAAGATGCAGACCAGCTCAGCCGTTAGCCCTCCCTCGTCTGATACCTGCAAGGAACTCATGTCAATCACATGTGTGGGATCACTAATATAATGTCTCAAAACCGATACATAAAAAACATCGTGCATATGCCTCAAGGAATCAGGCAAGGCTAGTCAATAGGCCATGGGCCCCTTTCTCTCCACAATCTCGAAAGGTCCCATGAACCTAGGAGAGATTTTATCTCCCTTCCCAAACTTGATCAAACTCTTATGCAGTTTGACCCACAAGAAGACTCAATCACCAACCTCGTAACTACAGTCGACTCGGTGCACACCAACATAACTCTTTTGTCGATCCTTCGCTTCTTTAATCCTTTGTCTTATGGTTTGGATTTTCTCTTCCATTTCTTGGATCACTTCTGTTCCCACTAGGACCCTATCCTCAAGCCAATCCCAACTCAAGGGCATTTGACATGGTCGCCCATAAAGAAACTCGAAAGGCGCCATCTTAATGGTGCTTTGGTAACTGTTGTTGTAAGCGAACTTTGCTAGTGGCAAGAATTCTTCCCAACACTTTTGTTGGTCCATTATGTACATGTGAAACATGTCCTCCAAGGTCTGGTTCGTTTGTTCGATCTGTCCATCAGTATTTGGGCGATACATAGTACTAAAGTTAAGTTGATTTCCCAAGGCCTCTTGGAAACTCATCCAAAATCGTCCAGTAAACATAGATCCTAAGTTAGATATAATCTTTTTAGGCACGCCATGCAGCCTTACAATCTCACTGATGAAAACTCTAGCTATGTCAGGTGCCTGATACGTCATACGCACAGGAATAAAGTGAGCACTCTTCGTCAGAGTGTCTACTACTACAAAAATCGATTCATGTCTCCTTGTCGTCAGTGGTAATCCAAAAATAAAATCCATCGAAATAACTTCCCATTTTGATTTTGGAATGGCATGTGGTTGTAGTAATCCTGCTGGGTGTCTATGTTTAGCCTTTACCTACTGACATTCTAGACATCTGGCCACATAGTTGACTATGTCAGCCTTCATTCCCTTCCAGAAAAAAAAGGGTTTAAGGTCTGCCCTCATCTTCGTGACTCTCGGGTGAGCCATGTAAATGACTCTATGAGCCTCGCTCAGGATCAACATCCTCAACTTGTTGTTTGGCGGTACATAAATCCAACTTTTAAACCTCAATAGCCCATCGCTATCAAATGAAAATCCCTCATATCATGGTACCATCATTTTGTTTTGTCCGATAAAACCCTCAACCTCTTTGTACTAGTCGTCATCACGTTGTAAAGTGAGAATCTTATCATGTAGATTCGTCTGAAGGGGCAGCACCGAGAAGATGTGTGGTCTCCAACTCAAAGCATCTGCCACTTAGTTCACTATTCCCTTTATGTACGTAATCTCAAAGTCGTACTCACTAAGAAGTTTCGACCAACGTTGGTGTCATGTGTTTAGGTCGCTTTGTGTAAAAATGTGTTGTAGTCCACAATGATCAGTCTTTAGTTCAAATTTTCATCCAACAAGGTAGTGTCTCCAAACCTTCAAGGCATATACGATGGCTAATAACTCCAAATTGTGCATCGGGTAGTTCTCCTCATGCCTTCTTACTTTCCTCGAAATGTAAGCAATCACTCATCCGTCTTACATCAAGACTCCGCCTAAACCTTCCTTGGATGTGTCAGTGCATACCACGAATTCTGCATCCATGTCAGGGACCTTTAGTATCGACGTTGTTGTCAACAACTCTTTAAGCCTCTGAAATGCTTCCACGCATTTCTCGGTCGAAACAAACTTCTTGTTTTTCTTTTTCAATTCCGTGATCGAATTTTCTATCTTCGAAAACCCCTCAACAAACCGTCGATAGTATCCTTCTAAACCCATAAAGCTACGCACTTCTATGACATTCATCAGCGCAGGCCATTCCATAATACCCTCAACCTTGGCTGGATCCATGGCGATGCCTTCGTCGGAGATGACATGCCCTAAGTAGTGAATCCTCGATTGATAAAAAGAGCATTTGGACAACTTCCCAAACAATTTGTTCTCTCGCAGACACTGTAGTACCAAGCGCATGTGCTCATCATTCTCCTCTGTCATCCGAGAGTAGATCAAAATATCATGAATGAATACATGGATGAAATTATCCAAGTACTCGCAGAACACCCCGTTCATCAAACTCATAAACACTCTTGGGGCATTTGTCAATCCAAATGGTAAAACAGTAAACTCGTAATGTCCAAATCTCGTCTTAAAGGTGGTCTTAGGGACGTCATCCTCCTTGATCCGCAACTGGTGATACCCTGATCAAAAATTGATCTTGGAGAACATCGTCGCACCCTTCATTTGATCGAATAGATCATCAATTCTTGGCAATGGATACTAATTCTTGATCGTAGCCTTGTTCAGTTGACAGTAGTCAATGCAAAGCCTCTATGATCCATCCTTCTTTCGTATGAAAATAACCAGCACACCCCATGGTGACACACTAGGATGTATTAGTCCTAGGTCCAACAACTCCTTCAGTTGCATTTTCAACTCTTGTAACTCCGGGGTCGACATCCAGTAAGGTGTTCCTGCTATCGGTTCAATCCCCGGTTTTAGATCTATGCTAAAATCCAATTCCCTCTCCGGAGACATCCTAATTAACTCTTCTAGAAACATGTCTACAAACTCTCTCACCGCCAGAAGGTGTTCTAGACCTTCTGCTACTCCCTTCTCGTTTAGCGCAAGGATCTCATAAATATTGCACCCCTTGCGCATACTCTTCCGTAACTGTAAGGAAGAGACGAACCTCAGGGAAACTCCCTGGTTTTGTCCTTCAATCACACGTCTTTGTCCCTCATCATCGATCAAGCTCGACCATTTCATATTACATTTGGGTATCACTACATGCAATTCCAACCAATCCATACCAATTACGACATCATAAGATCCTAAGATCATGACGCAAAAATCGGCCCTCGTGACGAACTCTCCTAGGATAAGGGCACAACCCATAACCCTTCCTCCAACCTTTTGTTTGGCTCCCAAAGCCATCTTTATGAAGCTAAGCTCGTCCTGTTCGATTTCCTTTACCTTAATACTTTTTAGTGCTGCACCAGAAATGAAACTATCAGTAGCACCGATATCTATCAAAATACTAAGGGTCTGGTCAGCGACAGTACCTGTCATCTCGAGCACAGTTGACTGGTGCTCTGCCTGGCGGTTATTCACCACTGCATGAATCCGATGGGCCTTGCCCATATCTCCCACTGTAGTGGGTCCAGCTGGTCTAGACACTCTGGTCCTCTCCACAGGACAGTCGCGCTGGTAGTGTGGCTCCCCACACATCCAACACCCCTTCTTTGGCCCAGTAGTCGTAGTACCCAAAGTAGAAGATGACGACCCACCGGCCTGGAACCCTAGTCTGTGCTACTGAATAGGCCTAAACTGCTACTGTTGTAGGTGACGTTGTTGTTGATGCTATGGTCCCTGATAAGGTGTTCGCTGTTGAGTCAGAGATCATCGAAATGTAGTGAAAGTGGATCCCCTCTGGAAGCCACGATATCCTGACGTATGTCTCGCTAGTGTCTGGTACTGTTGGGTTCCAGATGAACCCTGCCCTACTAGTCTTGCTGGAGTCCTGGTCTGACCCCCACTGTTAAGATCCTCCTCAGCTATGAGGGCCTTCTAAACAACATCGTGCAAGGTTTGAGGCATAAAAATCCTAACCTTTGCACGTAGACTGCCATTAAGGCCGAACACGAACCTGTTGACCTTAAGTTTCTCTGTGTTAAGGAGCGAAGCATACCGGAGTAGCTCCATAAAATGGGCCTCATACTCGGGCACCGTACGACCTCCCGGTTGTAAGGCATTGAACTCATTGAGCTGACGCTTAATGAATTCCTCTGAAAGGTACCTCTCTCAGAACCGTTCCTCGAACAGTTCCCATGACACATCTTCAATAGCCATGTTAAACTGCGGTAGGAGCGTATTCCACCATAGAAGAGTGCTCCCCTTCAGTTGAAAGACTGCCATGCAGACCTTCATGTTGGAGGTATAATCGCAAAGTGTGAAGCACATCGCCATGTTCTCCAACCATGCCTTAGCGGCTGCTCCATCCAGGGCACCAAAGAACTCGGGAAATTTGACTTTCTTGAGTTCATGGTGAATGCTACCAGTAACGTCTAGTGCGTGTGGAAAAACCTCAACAGGTGTCGGTGCCATGGCCTCATCTCTGTCCAAACGACTGATCAATGCCTCAGACATGCACTGAAAGGATCTCATCATTCTGATTACATCACCAACTGCTATATTCTCCTACCCGAGAACCTGCTCGCCTCCTTGGGGGTTAGATCCCTCAGGCGTGGATGCTACTGGAGGCATCACGCCTCCTTCCCTAGCACCCCATCCTCTGCCTCCACGACGTCCTCTAACCATGATTACCTACATGCACAAAAGTCAACTCAATTAGAAACAGTATAATCAAATCATAACAACGAAATCCATAGCGATCCCAAGTCACGGGTTGAACCGGCTCTGATACCATATGTAACGACCTCCTCGTTACGCCGAAAAACCTCTTATAACAAGTACAAATCTTTTTTTTGTGTGTGCGTGTGTAAAAGGGTAACAAGACATTATACTCTACGCCGCCACATGATGACGCATCATGACGCATGCAAATGCGATGTCAACATAAGGATCTAAGACGTGCATCAACATCTGCCAGTAAAGAACAACAATCAACCGACCAAATAAAAAGACTGACTACCTGCCCTTCCTACCTTGCAATGGTTAGGACCTCCAAGACACATAAGAAACGCTCAAGCCCAGGTTTCCATCGATTTTAATCATTTAAGGTCTCAGGGCTGGCAACTGTTCTGAGGAACATGGAGGTGTCTACATCCCGCTAACACAATCCAGACTAAAACTAAATATGCGAAATCCCCAAACATCAATGACAATCACTGTGCGATAAAGTTATATGAATCAACACACATCACAATAATTCAACAGTGCAAGAGAATTTGGTTACTAAATTCAACATGAACCGACATAAGTGCATGCGCAAGGAAATCAATCTTATTTTAATTCAATATGCAAGGGTAGTCATCTACTTTACTTCAAGGCACCATTCATACCAACATTAAATAGAATCTATTAAGTCAGTCGAAACTTTGCCAAGGTTTGAACCATAGGTAATATCAATTGTAGGCTAACTAGAATGACTAAAATTGTAATTAACCCCTTTAGCAATGGATAGTAAATACAACCAGTTCTATCAAGGTGAATAAGCACCCCAACTTTAATCCAACATTTCTTCCAACTAGAATTTTATGATAGTGCGTCATTAATAACTCATTACTACTTTTACAGTATTGTGTTGAAGGTAATACATATAATCAGATTATAAGTTATTGGAAACATTTATAGCAATTAAAGTAATGAACAAAACAATAATATAACCATTTGATATCGCAAACAACCATGTTACCTACAATGAGGCAAGGGCCTTAGTGGAACATAATATCTCATTAATTTCCCACTATACTATTATAGTTTGCCTTAAAGGTAATTCATTTAACCAATTTATAAGATATTGACAATTTATAAAGAAATTAAGGAATTTAACAAGACAATAATATAACCATATAAAAATATAAAATCAACCATAATATAAAAATATAAAAGCAACCATAATAGTTGTACATAACAACATTTCCATTTTAAAACTTCTCAATAAAACGAGAACCAAAAGGATATTTAACTCTAGATTACTCCATTAAACAATTATTAGGATACAATATTGTCCATACTTTAAGGCCATTTATTCAATAATCACTCAATAAGCTGATGGGATTGTCTAGTTATGCATTAACCATTAAATCACAGTCTTTAGATATTTACCAACTACCATTAAAATAATAAAAAGGTGAAGAAACAAGCGTTTTAAGATCTAGTAACTGAGTAACAAAGTAAGGCAAAGACATGGTGTTTAAATTAGAAGGCATATAAAGGGCATTAAGGATAACGCTGCCAGGTAAACAAAAATAGGTGGAAGGTTGTTGTTATCCATTAGTAAGGTGGTGGTAAGGGATTCGTGACAGTCAAAAAGGTTCATTCAATCAAGGAAAACCAAAACGCATTATGGGAGAAGGAATGTTTCCAACGAGATAAACTTGAAAGGTCACATCTCCAGGCAAAAACACAGGCTGGGACAACAAAATATTTTAATAAAGAGAGTGTTTTATGAAAAAGTCATTTAAGAAATAAAGAGATTGTTTCTTGATTCTAGCTTCTCATAGCGTGGCTTCTCACCGGTAGATCCACGAGTCATTTAACGCAATAAACCCCACAGTACGTTATATTCCGAGTCATCAATACAATCGAGGCGACAATCTTTCGAAAAACTGGCAATGGGATCTTTTTATGATCTTTCTATGATCAATGTGATGAATCCTTTTCCACAATGGATCAAACATGAGCAATGGGCATTGGAAACCAGAATTTAGATGGTTACCCAGCGTTTTCTTTGGTGAATAAGGGCAACAACATTTCTCTAAAGCGCGGGCAGAAGTCCTCGAACAGGGTAAAGTTTTCTTTCTCCGTTTTCACTTTTTGTTTCACTGTTAAGTATAGCCTCTCCTATGGATTGTACAAAAGTCATATTTTAACCAATCCCTACATTCACCATAGTGTTGTCAAGCACAACCTAGGATTTTGGACTGCTAGGGTCTTAGGGTTGCATTGGAACTGTCCAATCTGTTACTACAATGCTTAGTTTTTGTTGACTGGTATTGAACATGTATACAAGGGAGAATACAAAGATAACATTGTAGAGGACGTTGTTCTATGGACGTTCGATTATCATGCGATGAGGTGTGCAAATAACATCAAATTGAATCTGGATGTGAGAAATGTTGAAAAGTCAACAAGAAACATGTGTCTAATTTACTTTTCCCTTAATTAAATTAGACAATAAATATTAATCTATTATCTCATTCATAACTAAGTGATTTGGAATTGTAACAGAATTATAAGTGTAGTTAAGTGAGTTAATATCATTTGTACTATTTGTAACTAAACATGCACTAGTGAGAGTTCAGTTAATCAGTGAACTCACATGCAACTGAAGACTTTCCACGGTTATCTACATGCATGTCATTCCAATGGACACCAGTTGAGATAACAGGTGAAAGGGATAGTTGGCTATCAATAGTGGTTTGTTCACACATGTAGTGGATATTCTCATGAGCATGTGAAAACGAGACAATTCTATTCATTCGACTCATTGTGAGAATTCAGATTGTAGAGATTGTGCAGAGGAGGCAGGTTGTCTCGACATGGAAATTGGCATAGGTATTTGTTGATTTGTGTATGACAGTGTGAGACAATTGTATTGTACTGAGAGCTCTTGGATTAGCGTTTTGTATGAGATTGTTTCATGATTCATGATATACATAATATATGATAGTGGGGTTTTTAGCTTTACGCTTTCCCGGTAAAACTTCTGTGTTGTGTTTTATTGATATTTCACTTTGGGCTTATGGTTGTGGTCATGGTTTAATTGCTTTCGTAATAATAATAGTAGAAGCGATTTTGTATTTAACAAGTGGTGGAAATTGTTAGATCAGGAGAATCTCAGGAATACATTAATTTGTATCGAAATTTCTACATGGTATCAGAGCCACGGAGGCCATGGAGCTACGGAAGTGAGGTGCGAACAAAATTGTGTTCTCGCAGGTCCCATCTCTAACCGGGTGTGAAATCTAGTACTGAAAACTTTTGGTGTTTTCAAGAACATAAATTCTCGCACCCTAGACAAAGGCAGGGTGTGAACTTCTTGAACATTCTCGCTGGCTACAGTGGAGCAGGGTGCGAACTTGACAGGCAATCTCACAGGCTATACATAGTTAGGGTGAGAACTTCCCTTAGGTTGCTGTCAGGTGGAGTGAGAACCTTCCAGGGAAAGAGGAAAGTGAAGTGGTTGAGTTTTGGGTTGGATAACATTCGAATTTGCAATATTTTCTTGGTGCGACACTTGATTCAAGATCGAAATGTCTTTCAATGGATTGAGGTTCGAGTATGCACTCGAGGGAAGCTCTAACTACATTTCTTGGAAGGACAGGATGGAAGCACTGCTCAAAGACAATGGATTGAAGGGTTACATTGACGCAGATGTTCCTAAGCCAGATGTGACAGACACTACAAATTTTGATGCATGGAAAAAGAAAGTAGCAAAGGCGAGGAGGATTCTGTTGGAGGAAGTACGAGACCACATTGTCTCAAGTATCCATGGGAAAACCATACCATATGCAATGTGGAAGGTTTTGATAAATCTGTTCCAAAACAATAGCGACCATAGGAAATTGGCACTCAAAGATAAACTCAGGAAGATAAAGATGGAGAAAGGTGACACCATTCCAAAATATCTCACAAAATTTGTCCAATGTCAGGATGAGCTTGGAAGTGTGGGAATAACAATTGCTGCTGATGATTTGGTGAGCTTGGCTCTCCTAGTGCTTCCCAAGAGTTGGCACATTTATCAAGACTCTGTCAATGGAAGGGAAAACTTGCCGGATTGGGAACGACTATGGTCGGATCTAGTGTAAGAGGAGTTCAGGCGGAACACCAGAGATCGATCTTCATCAAAGCGTGATGATGAAGATGATTTTTCTTTGAATGCCAAGGAAAGGAAAGGGAAAGGGAATAAATCCCAATCAAATTCCAAGTCTAAAGTCATGAAGCTAGATTTGTCCAAAGTGAAGTGTTTTCATTGTCACGAACGTGGGCATCTCGCTACTAACTATCTGCAGAAGAAGAAGAACAAGATGGTTGTTGGAGATGCAAATGGTGAGGCTCTTGTCTCACAATTTGAACTTGAATTTGCTTTGATTGCATGCATGGCATCAAGTGCATCTATATTAGTGTGGTATTTGGATAGTGGCACTTCCTTCCACATGACGAGAGATAGAGAATCTTTCATTGACTTGGAGGAGAAAGATCTCATAATGCATATAGAGATGGGTGGCGATGGACGATACAGTGCGATTGGTATTGGTACCATTACCTTTCAGAGGGAGTAAGGTAAACCATTTCAATTGAAAATTTTTATGCATGTCCCAAGTCTAGATAAAAACTTGGTCTTAGTCGCAATGTTGGAGGACAGAGGCTATGATGTTGTTTTTAGCAGTGGTATAGCTTACCTGCGACATAAAGAAACAGGTCAAGTCAAGAAGATAGGGATTCGAGTTAAGAATCTCTACATGCTGTAGGTAGATGATTGTGGTGCCATAATAGGAAAGGCATAAGCAGTGGTGAGACAGGATGAGGGAGAATTATGGAACAGGAGATTAGGCCATCTTCATCATGGAGCCTTGAAGATCATGAAGCAAATATCTACATGACTTCCAAGGGGAACACTTGCTTAGTTAGATCAGTACAAGGGGTGCACCCTGGGGAAGTATGTAAAGTCCACCTTTCATGAAAAGGAGAATCGTGCTTCGGTGATCCTAGAGAGAATTCACACGGATGTGTGTGGACCATTCTCGGTTTCTTCAACATAAAAACACAGGTATTATGTTATTTTTGTTGATGAATTTTCTTGTAAATGTTGGATATTCTTCATGTAGAAGAAGGATCAAACATTCTCAAAGTTCTGTGAGTTTAAAGCATTGGTGGAGAA
>SNQJ01S0068140.1:56270-70718 GCA_010110895.2 Picea sitchensis | reverse complement strand
GGTGGTAAGGCGAAATTTGCGTGGGGCCGGCCCCAACAATAAGTGTTCGATGATTTGAAGCAACGCTTGTGCTCAACCCCTATACTTTCACTACCAGACCTGCAACATCCCTTTGAAATTGAGACAGATGCTTTAGACTATGCTGTGGGCGCCGTTCTCACTCAGCATGGCCACCCCATGGCCTATCATAGTGAGATACTATCAGATACTGTCCGTAAGTACCCTACTTACGAAAAATAAATGTACTCCATTGTACAAGCCTACTGCCAGTGGAGACATTACATTCTTGGGAAGGAGACAATCATCCACATTGATCATAAGCCACTGCAGTTCATGTAGACATAGGGAAAATTGCAGAATGACTACCATCAAAAGTGGTCCACATACTTGCAAAAATTCCACCTCAACATCATGTATAAAACAAGAAGCACCAATTGCGTCGCTGATTGCCTTAGCGGACCGCTAATCGTGTCACTCACCACGATGCTAGACTCTTGCGGCCATGAGACATCTGGATTGCCCCAACTCTATGAGACAGACCTTGACTTAGACACCACCTACCAAATGTTGGGTGCAAACACAGTTGTCGATAATTTCCATCTTTTGGATGGGTTGTTGTGTCGTCTAGGCCATATCTGGGACCTCGGGAAGTTGATGTACTAACTTACCCAAATGGGGCCCACATGACTTTTGGCGCTTCATCTCCTAGGGTTAGGTTTTTGGATGTCTAGGGTTTTGGGCATTCTTGTTTATTGTAAAAAGGCCTTCAGAGCCTCATTGTAATCTTCTTCTTGCGAATGTGCGCAACGGTCACATCTCTTCTCATAGATAAGCCACCACCATTCCACCAAGCTTGTTTCTGCTGCATTTTACAGCTTCAGCTTATTTTGTTATTGAATAGAAAACCAATTTTATTGTATCTCTGTGATTTTGTGTTAAGCACCTGTTAATAATCTGAATTCATTTCGTTCTTCTCATAAAATTCGGATCATTCGGGCTCGGCACGAATGATCTTGCAAAGGAACGATTGGTTCGAGTCCCAACTTCTTGTACCCAGATCTTGTCAGGGACATGCACAAAGAAAAATAAATGAAGAGAAGACTGCTCTGATACCACTGATCCGGATTTATGAGCGGAACGAACTGAATAAAAGACAGAATATAATAACACAGAGATACGAAGGACAACAAGAGATATCCTGTGAACAATAACTTCTATTGAATAAATGAAACATGCTGAAACTGTAAAAATTCAGAACTGAGAACAACTTGCTCTAATGGTGGTAGCTATCTCTGAGAAGAGATGTGGCTGCTACGCACATCCATCTAAGCATAATGATTATAATGAGGCTCTAGAGTCCTTTTTAACATTACTCATGAATGCCAAAACCCTATACATCCAAAAAACTAACCCTAGGAGGTGAAATGCCAAAAGTTATGTGGGCCTCGTTGGGTAAGTTTGATCCAAAATGGATCCCAGAGAAAAAATGTGTCCAGGAAGGCCTAAAAATCAAAGTACTCAAAATGGCTTCAAAACGGACGTGTGCGTAGGCCTTGTCGATACGAACCCAACACAATTTGAACGAGCTCAAACAGACACTGTATGCAAAAGATATCACGTTCTGTTCGTTTTGTCAAACAGGCAAAAAAATTGCTGACTGTACAGTCCGTACAGTGCTGATGTGGAAGTTGACTGTACAGGTCGTATGACCATACAATGGTGTGGTAGGTACAGTGGCAAGTTGACAGGGTAGACACAGTGGCAATTGTTTGGACCAGTCATATTTGGACACGTGGCAGTTAGTGGGAAAGTATTATGGTGCCACGTGGCCCAGTCTTGGGATGCCACATGGCACCCCTCCATTGGTCGGACAATTTGGTTGAAAAATGGTATGGACTCCACGAGAGTCGAACCTGTGACCTTTGATCTGGGTTAGAACATTTTGGCAGGGCCGGGTTACTAGCCCGCCCACGGTATGGCTTAACATCTATATTGTGGTTTAATTACTTAAACTTAACTCTATGTAATTTGGGCGGAGAATAGGGCCAAGGCTAGGCCCCAGCCCCCGATGCAACACCTGAAAACCTTACCATATAACCCTATTGTATGTTGGTGCATTTTTTATGAATCTATCCCCCGATCTCGGGCATATACCATACGACTGCTTCTATATGACCACTCCGTTGACTATTAACCTTTAGTGGGGATGTATGTGGATAGCGTTTGGTCGGTTGGACTAGCCTGCCAACCAAGGTGCTAGGAACTAGGGGCCAACTAACTATTCAGAGCGCATGGATGCATCAGTTCAGGGCACATGGCCACACTTGTGACCAAGGGCTGAGAGCTAAGGGCTAAGGACCAGCGCCGGCCTAACCCAGGGCCACATGGAGGCGCGCAAGTGACCAGGAGCCCGCGTGAAGGGGGATGCGCCCTATATTAGTCCAAAAAGTGGGTTTTAAACATTATATTATGATTTTTATGGATTTTTAACCAATTTTGGGAGATTTAGTCCATTTTTGGAGGATCTTGGGCCGTTTTTGAGGCCATATCTTGGGGGGAAGTTGGGATTTTGTTGCCAACTTCAAGCCTATTTAAACCATAGGTTATTGAAGCCATTGAGGGGGAGGTTCAGATCAGGAAAACGCTGATGAATTGTTAAGGCAAATCCTTTTTTTATATAAGGAAGCCATTGAGGAGAGCACCTATGCGAGCCATTTCTGGGAGCTTCGTACATCCGTTTTCGGTGCCGTAAGTTTTGTTGGGTTCTTGAGATCTAGCAAAACATAGCTATATCAGTTTGTAACCCTTTTGACACTTTTATGATGTACTTTTGAAGCTTCAAACATAAATAAGAAAGCCTCACCCACTAAGACAAAGGCGAGATTGTCAAACTCCGTTATCAACTTTATTGTTTATGGTTTGTTGTTTCTTCATGCTTATTTCCAAATCTGTATATTGTCTTATGGTTGCTATGTTTCATCATTAATTTTTACTCTTTCATCAAATTCCTAAATGGTTATTTAACTCATGTTTTAAAACTCAACCATTGTCGTTAAAAGATATTTTCGGATCAAAGTTGGTGCCTCAACTTCCCCGGGTCACAACTTTTGCATACGACCTCTGTTTTAGGCACGTGATAGCCCTTGGAAAGGTCTTTTCAAGAGCTACCCATTATGCCGTCAAACTCTGACTCCATCTATAGTTTGACTGTGGCAAGCCAAAAAAACACTATTTAGGGCCCAAAACTATCCTGGAAATACAAAAAAATGTGCTGACATGAAAACTTCCAAAATAAGCCAGTTGGATTAGGTGGGCAACCACCAGTCTCCACTTGGAAGATGTGTAGGGCTTTAGACAACCCCAAAAGTGTAGAACCCACAATTACAAAAAAGTACATAAGAACGTGTTGAACTAAAAACTGTCAAAAAGAGTCAATTGGAATAGGTGGGTGGCCACCAATATCCACCTGGATCAGATACACATCATCTCTTTTTATAAGATGTAAATTTTGTTTTTATCAATAATTGATGTCAAATTAATATTTGTAAGATTAATTAAATGTTAAGCAATTTATTAATGTTACAATTTGTTTCAATAACTTTATTTAAATAACAAATCTCAAATAATTTTTAAAAAATATTTAAAATAAAAATTCTTAAATAATTTAAAGAAAATAAATTTATATTAAATAATATATTATGAATAATTAAATAAATAACTTTTAAAAATTAATTTAAAAACATAGATAATGACTAAAGTAAGGTCCCCCTTGCATACCAAGGTTTATAATGACTAAAGGAAGGTCCCCCTTGCATACCAAGTTCCAACTATATGCACATATTTCAATACTATGTGTGTGCACTTACTATGAAGATTGTAAATAATCACCCAAAATCATCATGAAAATCCAACCATTTATATAATTGGGTCCTTACACTTTTGTATAAATAATTGTATCTACATCTTGTTAGCCAACTTAGGAGATATAGTTCTACATTATAGTTTTTCTCATCTCTTTTACATACCTAACTTCTATCTAGAATTCTAGATCATATTTTTTCTCATCTTTTTTACATACCTAACTTCTATCTAGAATTCTAGATCATACTTTTTCTCATCTTTTTTACATACCTAACTTCTAGACATCTCCATGTTAGTGTCTTTATTATCATAGTTTTCCACATTTTCATTATTAACAAAAGAATTATAATGCCATATTCGTGTTGCAATTATGAATGCTTATATGGTTATATAACATAGTTAGATTTATACATGTTCATGGTTATTCTTAATTTTTTTTAGGTTTGACGTTAGCATTTGTGCCAACATATCTTGAACTTTTGATAATTGAATTATCTATTTGTCGAGAACCTTATATAGAGTTTTGATTTTTGCATGGATCGTTTCATAATATCTTTTATAGTTTATTAAAAAAAATAAAATTGGTGTTATCAATATTGTCAATTTTTTAATTGATGTAGTAAAGTTTTTGCGAAAGGTTTTTTAAAAGATATTATTTTGTCATTTTTTTAATAATAGTGATATTGATATGATCATTTTTTTTTGAAAAGATATTTTTAAAAATATTTTGAATGTTGATGTAATATATTATGAAATTGTTTTTTCTTTTTTTAGCTATTTTTCTTTTTTCTTTTTTTAAAAGGAAATATAATAGTTTCACTTCTTTTCATGCACTCTTTTTTGTTTGTTATAGCAAGATTTGCTTCACCTTATGCAAGTTTGTTCAAAAGACTTTTTTCATTTTCTTATGCAGATTTGAAGTCTTTTTTTGCAGTTCCCAGAGATAAAAATAATATTTTTCCACATATACGCGCCCTAACTATTATACAACATGCGTATACGTAGGTTGCACCATTAAAAACCGCATACATCGGGTTTTGTACCCAAAATTAAAAAATGGTGTCGGGTTTCCATGTCACGTCACGAGATCCATGATCCTTGACCTTTCATATATTGGAAACGTTCCAACGCAGCCCTTCAATTCCATTTGAAGGCTATAAATGAGCCATATCCAAGCTGTGGAAAAGAATAGAAGAATTCAAATTTGAGACCAAAATTACTCTGGAGAAATTATTCACTTCATATTTAGTCTGCATACTTTTATCCTTTTAAGTTTGAACACATTGTTCAACCCCCAAGCTCTTCCCTACTTGATGGAGAACCTCATTGTCTCTCTTATATGAGCTTGCCTTTGGTGGAGGCCCAACTGGAAGGGACTTAGTTTCTTGGTTCTGAACAATGCCGACATAGAAATTTGTCATTCATACACTTCTGTTGATTACATTTTAATATAAATACTCTTTTCTCGTCCAATTAATGTCTTGCAAATATTTGAATTTTTATTCCATGGGCATATTTGTTATGAATATTGATGGATTATGCTATCAGATGTGCTAACTTTATATATTATCACGATATGCTTGCGTATCTTGGTTGTTGAGGACAAGTTGCAGGTGTATTGCTTTGAGTCAAGTGCTCAATGATGGACTTCATCGAATGTTTGGACGAGGTAGGCTCTTTATCTTGTCTTGTTAGCATATTTGTTTATATATCATACTTGAGATCAGAGTTGATTTCTGCAGTCTTTTCCAGTTGTTGTGGTTTACCCCATGCCATAGAGAGATTTTCCTCGTAACATTGTTTTTTTGGTAATTCTCCTATCATGATTTTTTTAATAGTTATGTTTAGAATTTTTAAGAAAAGGATAAGCAATGTCTCAAATCTTGCCTTAATTTCCTTAATTCTACAAAATATAATGAAATGTTTACCTTCATTTTATAAAATTAAAAGATAATTTTCATAACTTAAACCAATTTTGAAAAAATTGGAGAACAATTAGTTCTCTAATTATTCTCATGGATCTATTATAATATAGTAATGCATCGACATATATATCAAAATTTTATATCTCATAATTGTTCTCAGAGGTCTATTACTCTTTCCATCACAAGCGTGATTTTTGGAAGGAGTTCTCTAATTATTCTCATGGATCTATTATAATATAGTAATGCATCAACATATATATCAAAATTTTATACCTCATAATCAGAGGTCTATTACTCTTTCCATCACAAGCGTGATTTTTGGAAGGAGAGACTCGAAAAATATCATATTCATTCCTTATCTAAGGAGAAAGGTAGGTATTGAATATCATTCTTACTTTAAATTTAAGTATCTCAAAAATATATCTTAACTTAATTTAGTAAACTTTTGTCCAATTCTAATGAAATTTCACAATATTTTGAGAATTTTCATGAATAGAGGGAGGTAGGGTTATGCCCATCATTTCCTTCCATCCCCAACCCACCCACTCCTCCTCTAGAGGTGATTTTTAGTGTTACTCACTTTCCTCCATGAGAAAAATTGTTCAAAATTGGCCAAAATTTAGCCAAATATCACCCCATTTGTTAAAATTTCAAGTATGGAGAGAAGGAAGGCGATGCTTATGCTTGAAATTTCAACAAATTTGGAGAAATTTGATAGAATTTGGCCAAATTTCATAAAATTTAAAACATGCAGGAAGCGGGGGCAATGATGAGCATCTCCCCCTCCCTCCACACTTGAAATTCTAAAACATTTGATGAAATTTGGTAAAATTTGGGTTTTTTTGAGTATTTTTATACAAGGAGAGAGAGGGGGTGGTATTTAGAATCATTCCTAAAATTAGTATAGAAAGGATAGGTATTTCCTCCAATCCCTCCATGAATGAAATTTCTCAAAAGTTTGCATACTTTCACAAAACTTTGCTAAAAGTTTGCAAAATTTCACTAAATTGTCATCAAAATTTGATAAAGAGTTGTTAAATTAAATGAAATTATCTTTTCAAAATTTTACAATTTTTTTTTAATGAAAAATCATGTTTAGTGTTATTACATTAAACTAAATTTGCCATTAAAATTAAGGAAACTAAGGCAAGATTCAAGCGATTGCTCATCCTTTTTCTTAATAAACAAAGAAAAACCTAAATATATCCATAAGAAAAAAATGGTAAAACAAGAATAATAAAGACAAAATAATAGCAATAATCGATGAAGAAAACAGATCTATTATACATGTTAAAAAAAAAATGGAAAAAGAAAATCCCTTGAAAAGAGAAAAACATAATAACCCCTTTGGAAAAAAATGATGAAAAGAGTATCGCCATTATTCAAAAACCCATACAACAAAAACTGTTAGAAATCATCTTGCAAAAACATTATTATATAATGATAATAATAATCTAATTTAAGGTCACACGCTAGCTAAACATCAAATTAACGTATGAGACCTCTTTGTTTGTGAGACAAGGTATCCCCTCCATGCAACAATTTGACGACTTAGTTTATATAGGTATACATACCCTATCCCCTTATGGGTTCGAACATGTGACCTCCAAAGAAGAAACACATGTTCTTAACCACCGGGCCCACTACATTTAAAAAATAATTAATCCTTAAAAAGAAAAAAAATAAGAAAAAAATGATGATACTCATAGCACCACTTTTTGATTTGAAAATATTTTTCAAGATTTTTTTTATCAAATTAAATGATTTAGAACCTAGAATTCTCATTTCAAAATAATAGTTAACAATAGCATAAAATAGGTAATGATATTTGAGGTAAATTATGTTATTTTCTATTAAATGAAAACATAGGGAAAACTTCAAATCATCTATGAAATAATGTAGTGGGTATAATTAAAATTTCAATTCCTTGCTACATGGGTGGGATGGTAGTGTGCATTGTCCACATAAAATGTTTTGATTTGGAGATTAAATGTTTTAGTTAAAAAAAAGTTAGATGAAGGGAACAAACAAGGTCCTTCATTTTGATCATTTTGGTTCAAGAAAGGTCAATCTCTATAATATTTTTTTGGAGTTGTCGTTAGTTTAAAAGCATTTGGTATTATATTTGGATTGTTTTTATTGAATGGTTGTTGTATTGAGAACAAACAAGATCCTTCATTTTGATCTATTTTTGGTTAAGAAAGTTCAATCTCTATCATATTTTGGAGTTGTCATAGTTTAAAAGCAGTTTGTATTATATTTGGATTGTTTTTATTGAACGGTTGTTGTATTGATTTTAAATTAATGTAGATATGGTTTATGAGACAAGGTACTATGTGTGTTATACACCATTAAAAAAAAGGTTAAAGAATAGTTTAGAAATGACTAAATTAAATGTATCAAATGACTTTTAGTATGTTATATATAATATATTATATAGATAATAACTATAATTTAAAAAGTTTTATAAAAACAAGTTATGAGTCAAAATAAATTTAATTATTATAATAATTGTTTTTAATAAATATAAATTTTTTATTATCTATTATTTAAAGAAAATTCCCTTTGGACAAATATGTTACATCGTCTCTCAACTATATTTATCTTTAATTGTTGTATAACCAATTTTTTTAAACAAAGACACATTTGACTGAACACATGTATAAAGGTGAGGACATGTCCTTTTATTGAAAGTCTAAAGAGAAAATTACACAATGCTATTTATGTCCATTTTCCTTATACTTATATTTCCTTTAATGCAACCAACAACTAGATTGCTGATATATTTATCTTTAATTGTTGTAACCGATTTTTTAAACAAAGACACATTTGACTCAACACATTTATAAAGGTGAGGACATGTCCTTTTAATGAAAGTTTAAAGAGAAGATTATACAATGCTATTTATGTCCATTTTCCTTATACTTACCTGGTCTTTAATGCAACCAATAACCAGATTGTTGATCGTGGGAGTATCTATAACCATTATTTTCTTTTGTAAACTGAATCATTTTTATGATCTAAGGAATTTAATCCAAACCTCCTCTTTCCAATTTTAAAAAGACTTTTTCGATTAGAAATTAAAAAGAAAGAGTTATCCCTTAAAATATATATAGTAGTAATAATGACTTTTTATCATAGTTTGCCTGCTCTTCCTCTTATGTGAGGTTTCCTTATCTCGGCTTATTTTATCTTTACAGTTTGCTTACCTGCTACTTTCCTTTTTCCTAGAGCATTTTATATCTCTTTTGTCTGCCACCCATCCTACATAGTCTGTTCTTCTACAGTTATACTATCCTATTGATAGTCAATTTTCATCATTTCACTGACCATCAAAATACACATTTTACTTATTAAACTATATCCTTCAACAAGAACCCGCTCTGATGGAGGCAGAAGTCAACACACTCATGAGTGCGGCTGATGAGGCCATATAGAGCAATGCGGGTCTCTTTACATCGATGGACGAGCTATCCAAGTGCTCTTACCCTTTGTAGTTTCCAGTTGCATCAGTCTTTTCACCTCCGGTTCTTCAAATACTCACCTACCTTCCTTAAACACTACTGCCTCTCCAACTCTAACCTCTCCCCTCGTAACATCCCCCTTTCCCCCTGTTATCTACACTACAGCTAATCCATCCACCTACATATCTACACCTCAAAATAAATTCCACCTTGCGTCTTGCAGACCCTGTTATCAGCAGATTCCATACAACCTCCCCACTCTGCCTCATTTTGCCCCAACTACAACAACATGTATCCCTCTCCCATATATTTTCAAGGGAACACCCTCTGGTTTTTGAAGTGCTCGACAGGCTATCCCTGACCCTCCCATCTCCTCTGGACCTGCTCGAAAGATCAACGCTCACACACCTGGGGACAAGAAATTTTCTCATAGACCGTGGGCCCAAAAAAAAACAAAAAAAAAGCTATTTCTTGGAGTGGATATTGGCTTGGATGAATCTGTCACTATGGAATTGTGTAGTCTTGTAGGTAGACTTTCCTACAAACATATTTTCCATACAGATCTGGATGATTGGATAGATAAAATTTGGAGGCCATTACTGGGCTACATTCCCACCCTCTTCTATCTTGGACATGGTTGGATCTACTTCCTCTTCAAAACTCCTGAGGATTCCACATCCATTCTGGAGCATCTTTGGACATTAGATGATATCATTCTTATGTTGAAGCATTGGAGAGTTATCTTTGGCCCTACACAAGACTATTTTCGCCTCAGACACCTATGGATCCTCCTCCCTGGGCTCCTCCTCTATCTCTGGAATGATACGGCCCTTAATGCTATAGGCAACTCTTTGGGTCGCTTCATAAGTATTGATCCTAAGACATTTGCGGGCCCAAACAAAAGACTGGTGAGGATACTTGTTGAAATAGACCTACATGAGGGCCTACTTGCTACTCTGGACATAGACTGGAGAGGACATATCACTCGCAAGAAACTAGACTACCTTGGCATACCTTTTAGAAGTTCTCTCTGCAGACAAACGTGGCATCTGAGAAAGACTTGTACTGGCACACTTGAAGATGAAGAGTCAGAAGAAACTATGCCTGAGCTTGAATCCAACATGGACCTATCGGGTGAGCACACACAAATACACATTCCAGATTACCCTTAAGATGGTGCTACTACTGATCTGGAATCTATCTCTAGTAAGCTTAAAGTTATCTGTTCGACCCTCTACTTCTCTCTCACATCTCTGGAAAAGGAAATTTTAGACTCCTCCCAACTCCTAAATACAGTTACATCTCCACTCTCTCAGGGAGAGTCCCCTAAAAAACCCTCAGAATATTTTTCTCCTCACCTCACGCCTAACCTGTCTAACTGCCCTTTTGAATCTATCACACCCTTTCCATCTACACAACCAACTTTACACTCCCTATCTACCCCTACTGACAACCCCGATACTCATATGCACTATCCTCCGCTTATCACAACTATGCCTCACCCTCCAAACCTCTCTCACACTCCTGTGCTTAACAACACTTCGAATTTACATGAGTTATGTTATAATGCAACATCAGTTTCTCCATTGACCTGCCCTATACCTTCTTTAGACTTTCCTCACACTTTAAACATTACCCACTCTCCTTACAAGTCAACATCTCAGCTGACTACTACTGCATCAACTACTGTGACTCTTACACCCTCACTTAGTTCTCTGATGGTTCGGGCACACATCTACATTCCACCTATTACTTCTCTATCCTCGGAAAACTCTAGCGTCCAACCTTTAGTACAAGAGGATCTACAACACCTACCGGGATTTTTTGAAACAAAGTCTGAAGACACCACACTAGAAACTGTTCTAGATACATTACTACCATCATACAAAGAAGTCCTTTCCCTCGTACCCTTGCCTACATATCAAGGTAATACTCTTATCCATCCACTACCCTTTGATTCTGAGTTTTAAACAGTTGATAACTTGATATCTAAGCCTGAAAAATATTACACTTGGTCTAGAGGGCATGGGTTTGAACATTCTCCGATCAAAACCCATAGTGCTCATCGCAAGGAGGGAAACGTTTCTTTACATCCATCAATGTCTTCACACACACCTTCTGATAATGGGGTGCTTAGAGGCATGAAATCCCTAGCAAGAGAAAATCCATGATTTTTCTCTCCCTCAACATCAGAGGGGTGCCCCCCCCCTCAAAGCTGCCTCCTTCAGAAGACTTCTTACTCTTACTTCACCCGACATCATCTTCTTACAGGAAACTCTGGTCGATATCAACAAGGCTTGTTTATTCATAAAAAATTTTCACTCTAGCTGGAACATCTGCTCAGTAAACTCCCTTGGCACCTCTAGGGGTTTAGCAGTGGCTTGGGATCCCACCAAATATGATTTCCTCCCTTTTCTTTGTCGTGGAGGCATCTTGATCTCAGGTACTTGTCGAAATGAAAATAAAAGGATCAATCTATACAACTTATATGGCCCCTGCTCCAATAGATAGACATTACGGGAAAAGGTTGAAGCCCGAGGACTTCTTGATCTTGAAAATTTGATTTTAGATGGTGATTTAAATATTACTCTCTCTATTGGAGAAATTTGGGGGACAACAGCCAACCAAGATCCCCTGGATGACTATTTCACAACACTCTTCTTATCTCATAATCTCTTGGATTATGCTCCAAATACTTTGGCACCCACCTGGCATAATGGAAGGATGGGCATCGATTCTATCTCAAAAAGACTCGACCGCTTCCTTATCTCAGATCAACTCATAACAACAAAAGCTTGGATCCGCTCCTGAGTGTAATTGTTGGCGCGAATTTGATTAGACCGGGGTCCTTCTCATGTTACCAACAAGCGACACCATGTAGTCACAAACATTGTCATTTCATCTCCTCAGAAGTCTCGCAGCGTTCAGAAAGATAGATAAGGAAGGGTAGGGAGAAGACTAAAGAGGATCCATGCGGCAGTCATAACTCATTCATGTTCTTGCAAAAAAAGACATTATCATATCTGGAACATCTAAATGAAAGAACAAACCTACTTACGTTGCAAGCAAGCATTTAAGCGGTGAATATCCGGATAGAACTCTTAAACCATAGAGGAAATAATGTAATGCATAAGTAATAATATAAAGACACAACATTTGAAATTTGGTCCTGCTTCATATTATCTTTAGGATCTTTATCTAATTACGGACTCAGAATTACATAGAAATGTTCAATACAGACTCTTGGCTCTTAGACCCATGTCATAGAGCCCCAATCCTCTATTTGATAGTTGATTCATTCTGAGACTTAGACACTGTCGCTCACGACTTTAACAATTATCAGCAGTAATCCCAAAATCAGGCGACTCGATAGCGACTCAAATCAACCCAACTAGCAACTTATGACCCTAATGAACCAAGCTGGTGGTAGAATGAGCCAATGAGCAGTGAACAAGCATTTTAATTGTGTTCGGTCCTCTATATAGCTGGGTTGTGTCTTCCTTCTCAATTTTCATGCTTTCTTGTTACATTTGCAGCAGGTTTGTTGCTTTCTTCCGGTGTTAATTAAATTACGCAAGCGCTGTTTCTCTTTCTCTACGGCCTCGTGGAGTTTAGCATAACTTATTGGCAATCCAAACTTTGATCACTTCTTTCTAAAAATGAAGGGCCCAATAGGCTTAGACCACAATCCTTTACACTTCTTTCTAAAAAATGAAGGGCCCAATAGGCTTCGACCACAATCTTTAACTCATCCTCGAGTCAAGCTCTTGGTTCTTTCACAT
The DNA here is from genome assembly GCA_010110895.2 of Picea sitchensis. Lineage (NCBI taxonomy): Eukaryota > Viridiplantae > Streptophyta > Pinopsida > Pinales > Pinaceae > Picea > Picea sitchensis. The sequence continues at coordinate 57,686 of SNQJ01S0068140.1, read as the reverse complement.
CCTCCAGGAGCATCTGTTGTTTTCCCTTGTCCGTATTTTCTTCTTATTTGGGCTCTTCTGTTTGTGCTTTTTCTTCCTTTACCTCCTCAAATGAAGGGCCCAATTCTGGTACCAAATCTAATGCTCTGTGCTTTACTCCTTGAAAGCTTTCAACTTTGTCATTGCATTTCTGGGCGAGGAGTGATGCTTTGGCAAGGAACTGTTGGGTCGTCTCTTTGTTGTACTCCTTTGGCTTGGCCACAACCAACGAGTTCCTCTCGGAATCAGCTATTGTGTCGAACTGATGCATTTGCATTTAGGCGGTCTGAATTACCGGTTGAAAATCGTGCAGCGCTTTCTTGGCTATGGAGCATGCCTCATAGAGTGTGTTTAGTTCATTGTCGGCATGCTGAATTTGGTTGAACTTCTGATGTTGCTCCATGGGGTCCATTGTGATTGCAACTTCTTCATTCAACACCTGGATATTTGTGAAAACCTCCTCTAAGACCTCATTCCATCGAGTGATGATGCCCATCGAGTCGCTGACTTTTCTGAATATTTTGGTGCAGTCCATTGTGTGCTTCTGCAGTGATGCTTGGGCATTGTTTCCTTGCAATATTATCTTGTGCATTTGTTCATGTAGATGCTGAGGCTGCTGTTCTGCTTCCTGCTGGACCTGTTGTAGCTTCGTTTGCTACTGGTCAGTGCGATTAGCGAGTTGCGTCCATGCTTCTTGTAACAACTCGATCTGTTTCTTTGGCTCACCTACATCGCTGGCCTCAGGTAGTTCAAGCGCAACCTTTCGAATCTTCGGCCAAGCCTCCACAATTTTTTCTTGCACTTTTTCCAGTTTGCGTCGGACTTGGAGTTTGTCATGTGCTTCCTACATTTTGTATGTGTGCGCAACAAATTGTTCCTTCCTTGCAATCTCGGGGGATCTCTCGGCCTCCTCGAATCTTTGCTCCAACTGGTGTGTGGATGCCCTGATTAGTCCAAATAATTGCGGCGTTGGCCAATGTACCAGGTCGATAAATGAAGGAGCTGCTTCAGTAGGTGCTCGCGTCTGTAGTGGGAGTCCACTGGCCATTGAATGGTCTGAGCGAGTTTCTACCTCTTCCTCCATTGGTGGCGTTGGTGTGATTCTCAACCTTAACTTTGTTGGAAAAAGAGTTAGAACCTCTGTTCCAGCTATGGAGAGTTGCATCAATTCTGCACATTGTTGAGGATTCTGGAGAACCTGCTCCATTTGTGCTCGCATCGATTTCGTATCCTACTCAATTGTTGCTTCTGATTCATTGTGCACATATGGTATTTGTGGCTCTTTCGGTGCTTCTTCTTGATGTACCGTGATTTCTTGGGCACCCTCACCCTTGGTTGGTGAGGCGATTTGCTGGCTGTTGTCGGGTTTCAGATCCTTTCTAGCTCGGATGTCTTCTT
>SNQJ01S0068140.1:43211-55404 GCA_010110895.2 Picea sitchensis | reverse complement strand
TTGCGTCTATCATCCCATTATACCATTTGGAAAATTTTGCGTTGTTGAGTGTCGTGTTCTCCAAATCTTGTTTGGACTGCCATGGCTCGAACATCTTCACCATGCACCCCTTATTTGATATTTCCGGTTGTCTGCCCATAGGTGGCGTCCATTTGAACATTGAAAATTCCACAAGTAGGTATCCATAGGTGAAGGTTCCTCCCTTCTCCTGCGCTTCCTCGCAAGCTACTAGTAATTCCTCCAACATGAAACTACACCAATTGAACACCGCTCCATTTGTGCAAAAGTCGGCAAATGATAACGCATCTAGAGTGCATTCTTCCTTATAGTAAGACCTCATAACCTTACTGGCTATGATGTAGCAGGTAGTCCGGACTGTCTTGGGCAATATTGGTTCAATTACTGTTGTGCGTCCCCCTCCTTTTTGTGCTAAATTTATCATATAGGCTAATCTCGCCTTTCTTTTTCCCGTGCTTACCGGGACCCTGGAATCCCTTCGACACATCCTCTCCTTGGGAGGATAGTCCAGTAAGTTGCTAGATTTATTCAACATGGATTGGATACCTCTTATCCAACCATAGAATTCTGTCATGTACCTTGCTTATCAGAAATTTCGTGCAGCGCACAATCTCGCCTGTGGTACCAAAGACTAGTAAGTCTCTCAGGTTCATGATGGTCGAGTTAAATAAGTTGATGAACTCTTCTTTCGGTACTACTTGCATTCCTCCGAATCCATATGGGACTATATCCCAAAAGATGTCTGTGTGCATCTGTGGGAACAAGGCTGAATCCGTGAGGTCAAGGTCGAGGAGCTTAATGTGCTCTACCTTCCCTTTGAGATTGCCCACGATCTCGATCCGGGGGTCGCAGGGCTCATCTGGTACTGCTTCTTTAGTCATGGTGCTTCGACTTGCTGTGGCTCTCAGCATTCTCACTTCTGTGGCAGGTCAGAACTAGGGTTACATCTGCAGCTTTTACAATGGTCCCAACTGGTTTGCACTGCTGAGTTCGGAAATGGCTATGCTCTTTTTAGAATCAGTACATTCTCGACCGAGTTCTGAGAGCCTTATACTTGGATTAACGGGTAAGTTTTAGTAGTGACTGCTACTCATCATGACCGTATGGATGCAATCCGGGTGTGAGTTGTTCGACGAGATAGTTTAATCAAGGTAAATCCTATTGGCGATCTTGGTATTTACTTATTTCAGTGGAATAGAGACGTGGCTGATTTGAGACCTTTCTGTTTGACGGGTGGGTGTCCCAAAGTGAAATTCGATGGCATCTTGGCATAATGTGTATTTATGGCTTAACGGGCTTCAGACGAGGTACCAGGATGGCAATAAAGGTTGTGACTAGACTGGGTTTGCGTGGCCTATGACTCAGATTGGATTTGGATTCACGACCCTTCCAACCACAAAGGTTGTCCCCGTCGTCTTTAATGACTGTCATTAATGGAGTCTCTTATGCTTCATGTCCTGTACTGCTGGGTCGTCAGTTCTGTATCAACCGAAACTTAGACAAAACAAATGAACTATGTGTTATGGCACAATACTACGCATATGGACTTTATTAACTATATTTACAAAACTTCAGAAAGAAAACAAAACTCAAATCTATCTATTGTACAAGCTCCTTCTGATTGGAGCGACTGTTCTTCTCTCTCAGGTTTGATATAGGTAGGGCTTCAGGCGAGCACCATTCACCCATCCCGGTCGTATCACACCATCCAGTTGCGCGAGTCTGACTTCTTCTAAGGGTCAGATCTTCGCAACTATGAAGGGTCCCGATCAGTGCATACACAGCTTGCCAGGGTGCTTCTGGTATCGACTTTCGTAGAGTAACACCTTATCCCCTTGTGTGGATACCTTGGTCTTAATGTGTCGGTCATGCCAAGTTTTTTTTCTTTCCCTTTCAACCGACTGATGGAAGTTTGCTAGAAATCTAGTTTCCTCGAGTTCTTGGAGCTCCACAAGTCTCTGCACCGCTAATTCCTCTTCTGTCATACATGTGACTTGTGCAATATACATGCTTGGAGTGATGAAATCTACATGCACGATTGCCTCTCTCCCATTGACTAATTGGAACGGTGTGTATATGTGGAGTTTCTTTGTGGTTTTCCTGTAGGCCCATAGGACAGTTGCAACTCTATCATCCCAGTCCTCCCGCTTTGCACAACAGACCTTTGTTAGTCCCTTTTCCAGAATCTTGTTGAAGACTTCAACTGTTCCGTTGGCCGGTGGGTGGTATGGACTGCTCTTGTGATGCTGGATCAAAAATTCTGTTGTAAGTGTTTCTATAGTGTTGCTAATGAAATGAGCTCCCTGATTGCTGGTTAGGCTCTTGGAACATCTGAACTGGGTAATGATATTCTAAAAAATTAACCTAGTAGTAGTGTCTCTCGAACAATTCTGTATTGCTGCTGCTTCTGCCTAATGGGTAAGGTAGTCATTCGCGGTAATGATGTACCTAGCCTTTGAATGTTTGGTTGTTGGGTTGATTGGTCCAATGAAGTCAACTGCTCATTTCTCAAATGCTTGTATATATCTAATTGGTTGTAGTGGTAGTTCATCTCATCGTGACGACTTGCCCACCCGTTGACAAACATCACATGATCTAGCATATACTTTTGTGTCCTTGAATAATGTGGCCCACCAAAGTCTTTCCTGTAGAAATTTCTGTGTCGTGGCCTCCTGTGATTCCACTATGGCATTCCCAAAGTATATCCTGCCTTTCATGATCCAGGACGCATCGTCTGAGAATGCTGTCTAGTCCTAGTTTATGCAATTTTCCGATGATCAGCTGGTAATATGCTACTCTGACGACCATATGGTGCTTCTGGGTTGCAGAATATGTTTCAAGACAGGCCCCTGTACTAAGAAATATTTCTAGGTCCTCCAGATATTCTGGTATGGCCTCAATCTTGAATAAGTCTGCGTTTGGGAGCTGGTCATCCACTACTCCACAACTTCCTCCTAACTCTAGCCCGGATAGATGGTCGGATCTGATGTTGCATCGTCCCATCTTGATGATGTCTTCAAAAGAAAATTCCTGAAATAACAACAACCATCTACAAATTCTCCCTTCCAACACAGGTTTATTAACTAGGTATTTCAGTGTGGAATGATCAATGAAGAATTTGAAGTGAGATCCTAACATATAATGTCTAAATTTATATAAAGCATAAATCATTGCTAAGCCTTCCCTTCCTGTTGTTGTGTATTTGCGTTCTACTTGCGACAGCTTTCAACTTGCAAAATAGATAGGGTTATCCATAGCTCCATCTCCAGGTTGCGTTAAGACAACTCCTAAGGAAATTCCGGAAGCATCTACATGGACGTGAAATTCCTTCTCCCAGTTTTGGAATATCAGAATCGGTGCTGTAATGAGTTTATCCTTGAGTGTCTCAAATGATTTATCGCATTCGAGAGTCCATTGGAACATTTCAGCCTTTTTTAGGAGGTTTTCTAGAGGTGCAATAAAGTTGGCATATCTTCGAATGAACCTGTGGTAGTAACTTGTGTGTCCTAGTGTGGAGCGCAACTATTTAGCACTCGTAGGTGGTGTCATATTCACAATGACTGCAACTTTGGCTGGGTCTACCAATACTCCTGCTCGACAGACTATCTGGCCCAACAAGTTTCCATGTGGCACACAAAAGATACACTTTATGAGATTTAATGAGATTTGCAAATCTCTACATCTGTCAAACATTAGCCTTAGAAGTGCTACATGTTCCTTAAGAAGGATATATATTGTCCAATCATCCATATAGACTTCTATAAATTTGTGAATGAATTCTCTAAAGGCTGTTATCACAATCCTGGAGAAAACTGCAGGGGCGTTCTTTAAACCAAATGGCATTACGTTGTATGCAAAAGATCCCCATTATGTAATGAAGGTGTTCTTTCTTTTATCTTCTTCAACAATCCTGACTTGATGGAATCCTGAAAATCCATCTATGAATGAGTATGCTTCCTTCCTCGCAACCTGTTCTAGCACCTCATCGGTAAATGGTGTTGGGAAAGGGTCGTGCACATAGGCAGAATTGAGGCTTCTGTAGTCCACACAGACTCTAATATCCTCAGTGTCTTTCTTGCTTTGAATGACTATCGGGCTGATCCACCCTGCTTCTTCTAACGCAAAAATGAGACCTGCTTCTAACATCTTATCAATCTAGTTCTTAACTTTTTTTTCACTCTTGGGTTAAGACGGTATGGTCTATGTCTGACAGGCTTGCATCCTAGTTTTAACTCAATATTCATTTCTCCCATGACTCCTTTGATTCCATTTAATTCTGAAAAAATCTTTGGGAACAAATCCTCATATTCCCTTAGTAAAATTTGTATTTCCTGTCTGGTTTTCTCATCCCAGTAATCTCCCACCATAACTATCTTTGGTTGCTCTACAGTCGCTATGTTGAGTTTGCGCAATTTTAATGGGTGGTTGTAGGAACTGTCGGTCTGGCTGGGTATGGTGTTTTGGATTTCTCTACTCCCCTCTATCTCTTTGATGGATAGGTTTCTCAGTTCTTCTAATTCATCTAGGATTTCTGAATCTTTGCTAATCTGATAGCATTCTATGGGCTTGTCAATCAAGGGTAAGTGGAGTTTAGTCTGAAGTTCTTGGGTATGCTTGGGACACACTACAAAGTTTGATCTCCTATTACTATTGGTTGTAAAAAGAAGTTCTTTAATCTTTTGCAGGGCTAGCTCAAGCTCAGGGTACTTACTTGAGCATGAGAATTCCTTTCAAAATTGCGCTGCCAGTGTCTCCAGTCGCTGGTCTGTCTTCTGATTTCCTCATGTATGAAACAAGATTTTGGGATTGGGCCTAGAGAGTGGGGAAATACCTGAAACCAGAAGTGAGAGGGTATCTCCGCAGCCTGCCACTATGTCACACACTATTCAATGTGTATCCTAGGATCCAATTCTCTGTTGAACGGTTGTGCAACTTGGAGATTTGTCTGCATCTCTGGTTCTAGTTGCTCCTTATTCCAGAACTTGTACTTGATAGCTTGCTTCACTTCATCCCAAGTTTTGAGTATGGATTTATGAGTGGCCCACCATCTAGTGGGGGTGTTCTGAAAGGATGCATATAGTACTGATATTCTTTGTTCTTCTCTCACATTCTCATCCATGTTTTGCAAAACTTTGTCTAGATCTGAGGTACCATCATATACTGGGTGTTCTCTAACTTCGATCCCAACCCATTTGGTCATTCTGACAGTTGTGTATCTTCTTGATAATTTTTCGTGCGAACCTTGGTTCCAACTATCAAAAGCCAGTTCTGAATCTTTGTCTCCTGACTGTATACTTCACCAGCTTACTGATCCATCAGTAGTAGGATTTATGTAATCGTTTCTTGTCCCCGCTGTTACAGTGTACAAATGGTCTAGGTCTCCTTCCTCCATATTATTGTCTATTGGTTCTGTGTTCCTGGGTCCTACATATGGATCCAAAGGTTAAACTACCTTGATTCCCTCATCTTCAAAAGTCATGGTATCTTTCTTTAAAACGGTTACTGCATAATTTTCATAGGCCCAATCGATACCAAGTAGTCCAGGGTAGGGGTCTTTGTCTCCCATGATCTCAATGATTTCAAAGTCAGCTACTTTTTTTACTCCTGCTACATCGATTTCCACGTTCTCCAACCTTCCTATGGGGAAGATACAGTATTGGTTTTCCATCCTTAACTGAATTGGGGAATATGTCAGTCTAGGTTTTCCTAAGGCTTCCCAAGTCTTCTTATGCAAAATGTTCACATCTGACCCTAGGTCCAACATGACATTCTTAATTTTGAAGTTGTCCAACTGGGCTACCAGTCAAAATTCTTTTCCAGTTCACACTTTTCTTCGCTCCACTCTCTGAGTAATCTTCTCAGAAATATTAGCCCTTATCCTTGCTTCTAAGGGTTCCTCATTCCCTAAGACTAGGTACAACGCATTGCGCAAATTTTCTGTTAGTTGGTCATTCCATAGAATGTCAAAGAGTAATTGAAACCAAATATCAACTGTGTTCTAGGGTTGCTGAGACTTTCTTAGTATGACTACAGGGTTTCTGGGTGAAGGGGGTGATGAAGGGACTTGTGCCATCATAGGGTAAACAATTGTCTGGGGGGGGGATTCCCTTGCATTTCATGACTAGGAATATTCTGGAATACTTCTATGGCACCTTTAAAGAACAACTTTTTCTTTAGGGGGTCATACCTGTCTCCCTTAGGTGTTGATTTTTGGATATGAGGTGGAGTATCAACATCAGCTCCTGTCTTCGCTCCTTCTCGAGTAACGATATTAAGGTTGGGAAATTGTCCTTTAGAAATCCTCTTGATCTCTAAGCTGATAAGGTTAGTTCCTCTTTGTCGTACTCTGTCTTCCCACTTTGCAATTAACTCTAGACAGTCTTCATTTGCGTGTTTGTTGTTTCTGCAGTGAGATCACCATGGTCACCTTGGATGAGGACAATCTCTGGCCAAGTGACCTTGTTCATCGTAGTTATAACATATGCTTGGTCCTCGTCCCCCAGTTCTTCCTCCTCTGAAATCTCCTCTAGCTCCACCTCCTCGACCTCTTCCTGGTCCCTGAGGGTTTTCATTCACCCTGAATGTTGTTTGGTCTAATCTATCTACAAGTGCGTCCAATGATCTACATTGATTGGCAATATGCATAGTGGATGCGCAGAACTCACAGTGTATTGTGTTTGGTACTGTCGAATATTTATGCATGATGGGGCACTATCTTGGCCCATGGCCGTGGATTCGACAGATTTCACAATATTCTGCTGTCGGTGCTGCTTGGCCTCCTGGGAAAGTATGATATGGGGTAGGGTTATGGAATGATGAATTCGTCGACACTTGCACAAATCCTTCCATGGGTCTTGGTGGGGTTACCATTATATTCTAAGGAGGTCATAGTCCCCTCATTCTCGGACATTCGTTCGTTAGATGACCTTCCGTATAAAATCCAGTGCACCAAACCTTTGGTCGTCCTGGTCTGGGTATTATTAGCTCCTGAATATTTTCTGTCAGTGCCGATATCTGCCCTTGTAGTTGCATCAGATTCACATCTACTGGGGGTCAGGTTACTCTAAGGCTCCTGGTGTATCCCTCCATGGCTTCAATCTTCATCGATTGTTCCAAGGCATCTGTTAACGTGGCTATCTGATGTTGCGTTAGCAGAATCTGAGTCAGAGGCAACAACCCTTGAATGCACCACTCCCTTTGATGTTATTGATGTATTGGATGTGATAAACTCCCTTTGGCATGTTTAAACTTCTGGATGTACTCCCAGGATGATTCGCCTTCCCTCTGCTGGATCTCATGCAACTCAGAGAAAGCCTGTTGTTCTAACTATGGTAGTTTGAATTCTTCTATAAACCTTGTCCATACCTGGCCAAGTGTGAACACTTGACCTTGTGTCCCTGGCACTCCTGGTTCAATGATATTCATGTACCACTTGAGAGCGCGACCTCTCAAGGTATTCTGGAACTCGACCAACGTATTCGCATCTGGAGTTCCTCTGGATCTCCAAATCTCTTCACACAGGAACCAATGCTACTCAACGTCTTCATCTCCCTTACCCCAAAATTCTGGGTATCGGGCAATTGAACCTCCCGCATGGCTGGCCATCACTAATCCTGTTGTTTGTATCAATATGAAACCTAATGGTCCTGCTTGTGATCTACCGGGAGATCCCAATATCCTCCATCTACCCACAACTCCTGGTTGTGACTGACTAACTAATTGTATTGGAACATAATTAACATGAGAAGGTAGTATCAAACTTACTACTTGAATARAAGGCACTTGGGGTATGGGTGATTCGGAGCTGGCGCCATTGGCTTYGGGGTGGTTTTATTTGATCTGGGGGGTCTCGTTAGCTTCCACTGGGACGATCTCTTCGGCYGGATTCTTGATCTCTCCTGTTATCGGGGCTGAATCTTCTCTTTCTCCTCCAAGATTCATGTCGACTTCCTCCTCTTTTTCATCTGCACTTTCTCCCTATCGTCTCTCTTCCTAAGGACTTCTTTCTCTCCTTGCTTCTCTCTCATTTAATATTTGACTGACCAATCGTTCTTGTCTTCTCATCTTCTGCAGTTCTTCCATCTGTCTTTCCTCTACTTCTCCCGCTCCACCTTCTTTCCTCAACTTTTTAGACTGTCTTGCAACTTTCTTGATCTTTCCGCGCCACCACTTCTCAATTGTGGCAGCTCTCTTCAAGTATCCCTCATCTCTTGAATCCATTTCTTGTTGTTCCCCCCCCATTTGTCAAAGAACCCTTCCCCTCTCTCATGCCATGACTCTCACCCCGTCTCACCCTACCCCAAGCAAGGGTGTTTAGGTTTCCATCTAGGGACATAATCAACATCCCTTCCTCTATCAAGAAAAACTTAATCCACAGGGGGATTTCTCTCAACAAACTTCCCCTTGCGCCTTTCTTGAAAATTTCCTCTGCCTGTGAAAAGGACTGGTGGTTCTCAGCTGCAAATTCGATTATGTATCCCTCTAGCGTGGTACTAACCCAAAAATTCACAGCTCATGTAACTGGGCAATCCAGCCTCTGGAGTGCTACTAAATTTTCGGTATCCCACACACATATCTTCTTGGCTCGTCCCTGGAACTCTGGAGCTTCTTGAAGCCTCTTTATTCAGTGAAAAATTTATTCCGGGAATTTAACCCAGAAAATCTCATACTGGTCGTTCGATCTTTCTGAGTAAAATATTGCTTCGCGAGTGTTTTCCACTGATTTTATCCTTAGTTCCGCTTCTTTCCATATGAAGACGTCACAAATCCTTTCCCACCATTGATCAATGCTAGATCTATGGATCGACGACAACATTCTCCCTACAGGTTCCCTTTTAACACAAGTCTCGGCAATGGAACCATTTTGTTGGCGCGAATTTGATTAGACCAGGGTCCTTCTCAGGTTACCAACAAAAGGAACCCTGTAGTCTAGAGTGCTGGAATTTTCATCTCCTCCGAAGAGAATAAGTCTCACTCGAAGCGCTACTGAGACAGATATATAGGGAGGGGTAGGGAGAAGACTAAAAAGGATCCATAGAGCAGTCAAAATTCATTCCTATTCTTGCGCAAGAGACATTAATAGATCTAAAACATATAAATGCAAGAATCCAACCTACTTACGTTGCGAGCAAGCATTTAAATGGTGAACCATCAAATAGAACTCATAAACCATAAGGAAATACTGTAATGCATAAGTAAGCATATAAAGACACAAGATATTTGAAATTTGGTCCTGCTTCATATTATCTTTAGGATCTTTCTCTGATTACAGACTCAGAATTACATAGTGGGGCTCTGTACAAACTCTTGGCTCTTAGGCCCATGTCATAGAGTTCTAATTCTCTAATTGATAGTTCTGATTCATTATAGAATCATACCTGTCCTTTTGCGACTTACAACAATTATCGATAGCTAATCCCAAAATCTGGGCGACTCTGACCAACCTAACTCAACTCAACCCAACTAACCAACTTATGAACTAATGAACCAACTGGTGAGAGAACAAGCCAATGAACATGCAAACGAACCATTTTACAATTGTGTTCGGTCCTATATATAGCTGGGTTATGTCTTCCTTCTTAGTTTGCATGCTTTCTTGTTCTGTTGCAACCGTTTGTTGCTTTGCTGGTGTTGCGTTGACTTCCACAACTGCTTTCTGTTGCTCTTTCTCACGACCTCTGATGGAGTTTTCGCAACTCGTGCTTAGTCAAAAATTTGTACACTTCTTTCTGAAAAACGAAGGGCCCAACATGTGGAACTACCTTACTTATCAGATCATGCTCCTATTATATTACATCTGGATTCATTGTCACATAGAATTTCTTATCCATTTAAATTAAATTTTGATTGGTTAAATGAAGACGGCTTCAACTCCATTGTATTTTCAGTTTGGTCGGACCGACTCTTCCTCTTTGAATCTTGTATACAATGCCGTGTTATTTGTAATCTTAGGAGCCTTAAGGAACACATTAAAGTGTGGGAAACCACCTACAGGAATCACAATACTCAAAGATTATATGATCTCGAATTTGAGATTCATTCACATGTACTTGCATATATCAGCGCGGGGGCTGTTGGTGATTTAATCCATATCTTAAAAGGTCTGGAATTGGAAAGGAACTCACTACTCCTTAAAGACGAAGCCACTTGGGGACAATGCTGCAGAATTACTTGGCTTAAGAGCAATGATCTCAATACCAAGTATTTCCATCAATATGCCAGCTCCTCTAGGAGTAAAAAACACATATGGAAATTAACTGATGATATGGGCACTCTTCATGATGGACAACAAGATTTAAAACTAGTTGTTGTCAATTATTTCAAACCTTTATATGAGGCAAAACCTCCTCAGAATCTACAATCTATAGTTACATTGGCTAGGTTTTATCCACATGTTATTTCAGAGGAAGACTCACTCTTGCTAGACAACCCATGTACTCTGCAGGAAATTATGACTTCTCTCAAGTCTTTCTCAAAGGACAAAAGCCCTGGTCTAGACGGATGGACGGTAGAATTTTACCTACATTTTTTTGATCTGGTTGGTCCGAATCTCCTGTAGCTTGTGGAAGAAACCAGATTTAGTGGGAAGGTGACAGGAGCTTTGAACTCGACCTTACTCACTCTTATTCCTAAATCCGCCCCCCCCTCAACTTTTGGTGATTATAGGCCTATTGCCCTATGTAACCTTTTCTACAAACTCATCTAAAAAAGTATTGCAACAAGGATCAAGCCCACCCTCTCTCGTTTTCTTTCACAAGAGAAACTGGGGTTTTTAAAAGGTTGACAGATTCTTGACGCTATTGGCACAACATAAGAATGTGTACATAGTATCAAAAGTAAAAAATCCAAGGCACTTATCCTTAAACTCGACCTTAAAAGGGCTTTTGATAGCATTGATTGAGATTTCCTCCGAATGATCCTGATCCAGCCATGCTTTAATCACTCGATGATCAAGTGGATCATGAGTTGTGTGACTAGTGCAAACCTTGCAATCCTGGTAAATGGAAAATATACTGACTTCTTTCGCATTGGCAGGGGTCTGAGATAGGGATGTCCCCTCTCCCCACTAATCTTCATTTTGGCTATGGAAGCCTTGAGCCTTCTCCTCAAGTCCGGTCAAGCATAATGCAAGATCACTGGTTTAAAGGTGTCTAGGACTATCAAAATTTTACATCTTTTCGACGATGATGTCCTCATCATGATGACAGACTCATTACAGGAATGACAAGCGATCAATGAGAGCTTAAAACTCTTCTGGAGTGCCACAGGATTGTCAATTAATTGGGACAAATCTTAATTCCACTTCGCTAACCTACACCAACAATACCTGGATCTGCTCAAAGGTATTTTTCCATACGCCTTCTCACATCTTTCCATTGGTCTTAATTATTTTGGCTATTTTTTAAAATCCGACTCCTATAAACCGGGGGACTGGAACTGGCTTATTGCCAAAGTCCAAAAAAAGACAAGTCACTGATGCATATGCTAGATCTCACTTGGAGGTCACTTCACTCTCATAAAAGCGGTACTTGAAGGGAAACCTGTCTACTGGATGGCTCTAGCAGCCATACCTGCTACAATTCTCACAAAACTCCACAGACTGATTTACAACTTCCTCTAGTCGGGTTGCTTAGAATTTTCTCGCCAACACCTCTGCAATTGGAAAACTCTGTCTAAACCAAAACATAAAGATGATTGTGGGATTCAAAATCTACACCACTTCATTCAAACACTGGCGACCACTACCCTCTGGTGCGTGCTGACTTCCTCAGGCATCTGGCACTCCATCATTACTGAAAAATATCTCAGCCATCATTTTATTCACAATTGGCTTCATACCGAAACTATACATACCAGTGCGAACATGGCGTCCTCATACTTTTAGAGAAATTTAATTAAAGCAAAATCCCTGATCTCTTGTTGGCTATGCTGGATCCTAGGCTCGGGGAATTCCATTGAGCTGGGGCGCGATCATATTCTTGATCTAGGTGACCACTCCTTACTTCCTCAATGTTTGGTATCCCAACTCCATACAAAAAATGTGTGGTATCTTTATCAAGCGAGAGTCAGATCCAAGTTGACACTTATATCAGACAACTAGATCACGAGTGATGCACTCGGTCTCAACGCAGAACTCACTCCTATCTGGAATAATTTTTGTCTTTCCCTCACTCTC
>SNQJ01S0068140.1:31163-41673 GCA_010110895.2 Picea sitchensis | reverse complement strand
TATATTCATGTATAACATTATTTATCTTTACTTAATAGTTGTCTAATTTCAAATCTTCCTATATGTTTTTCCATTTTCTTTCTTTTTAAAGTTATAAAACTTAATAGTTATCTAATTTCAAATCTTTCTATAAAGATGTTTTTCCCTTTTCTTTTTTTAAGTTATAAAAAACTTTACCTTTGAGTATGACATTGTTTCATAATAATAAATAATACCTTCTCATTTAAAGCAAATCTAATAAAAGATAGGCGGTATAACCTATATCTTGAATCATTATTCAAACTTCTACGTAAAGCAAATCTATAACAATTTTCATAATTTTTTTTAACATCATTCATAAATTAAGTTCCTTTTAATATAATATTATTTTATGTGTAGTAGAAGTGTATTTTCCAAAAGAATAATCTAATAATAGTGTATTTTCCAAAAGAATAATCTAATTATATTTATGCATAGAGCTCCTTTAAAAACTGTGCAAATCATGTCTTAAAGGCCATAAGCACTACAAACAATAATTCAATTGAAGTTGTAATAAAGTCTCTCTTTGAAATGACTCAAAGGTCATTCCAAAGTATGAATATTTTAATGATTTCAAAGGTCATAAAATGTTCACGATTCTTACATGATGACATTACCTACTATATAATATGCGAAGATTATTGACTTATGTTTTTTTATTAATTCAAAGTCATTATTACTTTATTACTTTATAAATTTTATAATATTTTATTTTACAATAATAATGATGAAACTGATTATTGTTTATTGAGACTAGAATTGGTTTATCGGATTTTAAGAAAAGTAAGAAAAATAAAATTTTGTTTATGTCACCATAAGCATTATAAAGAAAAATAAAATAAGCATTACAAGATCACCATAATTTTGATGACTTTGAAAGTTAGGAAGGTCGATATTATGACAAATAATTTGAAGTTGTGATCTAATTTGGGTATATGTAGGGCACTCTAAAAAAAAGTGTTTTTCATCTTCAACCCCCCCCTCCCCCCCTTTTTTTAAACTAAAAAGACTAAAAAGAGCAAGGATTCTATTATATTCACAAAATTGTACAAAGAGAGCTAGGAGGTCTGCCATTAAAGGAAACCAGACCCCAGACCCTGCTAGAGTCACCAAGATATCAAGTCATTACCACTAGGAGCCAGTCACCTATCAAAGATACATATCCATGGATTTTAGGTCCCGGGGCTTATAGCCTTAATACATATCTATACTAGGAAGAAGAGAGTGGAACCTAAGCTCCTGATTAGCTGCCTAAGATAAAATAAAGACTTGAGCCATAGTAAAAAACAAAATAAGAAACAAGAACCAGTCAACCTGGTTCGAACTTTGCCTGATGGCTCTTGGTCGGAGTTTGGGTTTCTGCATGAGCCTATACATCCCCCTCGTCTTGGTATTCATCCACGTCAATGGGGAGATTAAATGACCCTAGTGGGCTCTGCGTCACTGGGCTATGCTCCTGTTGTTCTTGTTGCTGGGTTCTTTGAGTGACTCTGAATTTGATTCTGTGCTGGGATTGGCAAAACAACTCGAAATTTCCTTCAAGGATATGGATGACATGAAGCAGGTCTGCTTGGTATCATTTAGTTTTATGTAGGGCTTGACCAACGACGACCTTGACCATCCAATAGGTCTCTAGCAACCTGGAATATCTAGTTTCTCTAGTTTTGGTGTCGACAAAATCTTTCACCCAATCCTCTACATCCTCGATAATCTCGGCGTACGGGAGTTCCCAATGCTACAAATGAACAAATTCCTCTACAATTTCTAATTCATTAATCTCCTCTTGTGAACAAAATTCCACGAATCTCGTCTCGGCTGCCCATGCATCCCTAGTTGCTAGGGTGGAATGGGTAGGGCCTTTCAAAGACAAGGATTTCTTATGGTGATGACCCAATTTTTTCCCTTTGAATTTCCTTTTATAGAGGTGGGACATTGATCTCGAATTGGGGTCCAAGAAGGCCTAAAAATCAAAGTGACCAGAATGGCTTCAAAACGGACGTGTGCATAGGCCTCATCGACACGAACCCAACACAACTTGAATGGGCTCAAATGAATGTCGTATGCTCAAGATATTGCGGTCTGTGCGTTTCGTCAAACATGCAAAAAAAAAGATGTTGACTGTACAATCTGTATAGTGCTGGCGTGGAAGCTGACTATACAGGCCATACAATTGACGTGGAAGGGTACGTTGATGTTGATGTGGACATGTTGCTGACTGAGAAAGTACAGGTGGACGAGTTGGGGGTGACACGTGGCACCACTGCAAGGGTGACAAGTGGCACTAGCTTACGTGGCAGGTACATTGGATGCTGAAGTGGCAGACACGTGGCTGGAAGATGGTCGAATCATGCACTAGCATGTGGTAGTTAGTTGGCATATGGTATGGTGCCACGTGGCCCAGTCATGGGCTACCACATGGTACCCATTCATTGGACAATGTTTTGGAAAAATTTGTTTTGGATTCCACCGGGTTCGAACCGTGACCTCCATAGGCGCCAAAGTCTTCACATAGGCTGGGCTACCAGACCACATATACGGTGGTTCTTACCACTAAACGTGTTCATATATATTTATGTTTCATTTTATGTACCGTCGACGGAGGATAGGGCTAGGGCTAGGCCCCAGCCTCCGACGCAAAACCACCATAGAACTCTTCTGTGTGACCCGCGGTTAATTGTTTGGTGCACGTTTCAATGTAACCCAACCCCCGATTCAAACTCCTATACGACGGTGCCATATAATCGACGGTCTATCACTTGGTTCAAATGATAAGGGTTGGCACTCGGTCGACCCGGCTAGCCCGCCGACCAAGGCGCACGACCAAGGGCGCAGGTCCAATGACTAAACTGTTGTTAGAGCACATGGAGTATTAGCACACGACCATATGGCCACACCACAGACTAGGAGCCGAACGACAAGGGGGCCAATGTGACATGCCATATCGCTTGGGCACATGGCCACCCTCCATATGACCAGGGGCACAAAGATAAAGGGGCTACGCCCTGTTTTGGCATTTAGTGGGTTTTCTACCTTATTATATGATTTTTAAATGGATTTTAGCCTGATATTGGGAGATTTAATCCATTTTTGGAGGATCTTGGGCCCTTTTTGAGGCCAGTTCTTGGGGGGAAGTTGGGAGATGNGCCCTGTTTTGGCATTTAGTGGGTTTTCTACCTTATTATATGATTTTTAAATGGATTTTAGCCTGATATTGGGAGATTTAATCCATTTTTGGAGGATCTTGGGCCCTTTTTGAGGCCAGTTCTTGGGGGGAAGTTGGGAGATGGTTACCAACTTCAGGCCTATATAAAACAAAGGCTCTTGAAGCCATGGAGGAAGGTTCAGAGCAAAGAAATGGTGCAGAATTGTTGAGCCAAGGCCATTGTTATGCAGGGAAGCTATTGAGGAGCACACCTTTACAAGGCATTTATGGGAGCTTCGTGCATCCGTTTTCAGTGCCGTCCATTTTGATGGGTTCTTGAGATCTGGTAGAACAAGACCAGATAAATTTGTAACCTTTTTGTCACTTTCATGATGTACTTGAAAATATTTGAAGATAAATAAGAAATCCCACTGAGACAGAGGGTCGAAGACGTAGGTGAGATTGCCGAACTCCGTTATCACTTTGGTGTTTTCTAGTTTGTTGTTCTTCATACTTATGTTCAGATCTGTATATTATCTTATGGCTTCTATGTTTCCTCTTTCATTCTTCCTCTTTCATCAGTTTCCTAAATGGTAATTTAACTCATGCAAGATAACTCAACTATTGTTGTTTAAAAGATCTTTTTGGATCAAGTGGTATCAGAGGTAGTTGACAGTTGGTTTTTGAGATTGCATGTTTACTAGGGAAAAGCTCATCTCAGTTGAGAAAATGGCATCTAAAGAGGGACTTTCTCAAGTTGAGAAGGATATGCGAACTACTCTCTTTTCCATGTCAGAGATGGTGAAAATGTTGTATGAAGACTACTTGGAATGAAAGAGATCGGTTCAAGAGAAACCTTCAAAGAAAAAAAAAAGCGAAGAAAGATTGAAGGAATTACCTTCTACACCGAATATCTCTGAGGTATGCAGTGGAATTCATTCATCAATTTCGCATTGTTCCTATCAAGATGGTTCTTTTGGTGCATTTGAAAAACATACAAGAGGTATAGGTTTGAAATTGCTAACCAAGATGGGTTATGAAGGAAAGGGCCTTGGAAATAAGGGCCAAGGTATCGTTAATCCCATAGAGGTTGTGGAAAGACCTCGTTATTTAGGATTGGGATACGATGAAGAGGAGATTGGAGCATTCTCCAAGATGGGCTCCAAACATTGTAAACAATTAATGTTTTGAATGATCAACTTAAGTCATTGCGGGAACACTTCACGAAAGGTGATGATGTATCACTCCAAGATGGTGATAGTGAATGCAGGTCATCTCCAAAGAAAAGTAAATATAAGCAAGACAAGTATAATGGTCATGATTTTTCTAATTCTCTTCTTGATTGTAAAAAACATAATCATGTAATTCAAAACTTGTGGAATATGTATCCATGTACTTTTTGTCATTCACCCAAGCATTGTGTTGCCAAGTCTTGGAAGAGACAATATTTGTACCGGAAGTTTATGTCAACTAGGAACGAGACATGACATAAAGAATCAACTTCACAATGGAAGAAAGAGAAGGACAAACAAGTCTGGATGCCAAAAAACCACTGCACTTATTGCAACAGGGTTGGACATCAAAAGGATAAATGTTGGAAGCTTAATCCGGAGTTTCGTCCAAAGAAGGAAAAAAGGATTGCGCATGTACTCACCAGGAAGAGGCATTAATAGTGAAGCAAGAGGAACACCATGAAGAAAAGAAAGCAGTGACTTGGTTATGACAGAAGTGGATGTCACATCTTCATTGTATTTTGCTTCCATTAATGTAATCACACATGTTGAAATGATGACCTGTTATAACATAATTTTTGTACAACATAGTGTTTTGTTTTTGTCATTATGAGTATGTAATCAGTAAGGTCCATTTTGTAACCTTTTGGAGGACCAAAAGGTCTTTAGTGGGGAGGTGTGATCTAGAATTGGATCCTGGAGCCAAGATGGGGTCTAGGAAGGCCTAAACATCAAAGTTCTAAGAATGGATTCAAAACAAACATGTGCGTAGGCCTCGTCGACATGAACCCAATGCAACTTGAACGGGCTCAAACCGACATTGTATGCTCAAGATATTGTGGTTTGTTCGTTTCGTCAAATAGGAAAAAAGAAAGATCCTGACTATACAGTCCATACAGTCTGTACAATGTTGACGTGGCAGTTGACTGTATAAGCTATACGACCTTAAACTGACGTGGCAGGGCGAGTTGATGCTAATGTGGACAGGTTGATGACTGGGCAAGTACAGGTGGACGAGTCATGGGGTGACACGTGGCACCATTACAAGGTTGAATCGTGGCACTAGCTTACATGGTAAGTACAATGGAAGGTACAATGGATGTTGATGTGGTAGACATGTGGCTGGAAGATGGTTGAATCATGCACTACCATATGGAAATTAGTTGGCATATGGTACGGTGCCACATGGCCCAGTCATTGGCTGCCACGTGGCACACATTCATTGGTTAATGTTTTGGAAAAAAATGTTTTGGAGTCCATCGGGTTCTAACTGTGATTTCCATTGGTGCCAGAGTCTTCACATAGGTCGGGCTACCAACCCGCCTATATGGTGGTTCTTACCACTATATGTGTTCATATATATTTATGTTTCATTTTGTGTCCCGTCAGTGGAGGATAGGGCTGGGGCTAGGCCCCAGCCCCCGACGCAAAACCACCATAGAACCCTACCGTGTGACCTGCGGTTAATTGTTTGGTGCGCGTTTCAATGTAGCCCAACCCCCATTTCAAACTCATATACGATGGTGCCGTATAACCGACAATCTATCACTTGGTTCAGATCATAAGGGTTGGCGCTCGGTTGGCCAGGCTAGCCTGCCGACCAAGGTGCGCGACCAGGGGCACGGGTCCAATGACTAAATTGTTGTTAGAGCGCGTGGAGTATCAACTCGTGGCCATATGGCCACAACACAGACCAGGAGCCGAATGGTAAGGGGGCCAATGCTTCAGGCCATAGCGCTTGGGCACATGGACACCCTCCATATGACCAGGAGCACGAAGATAAAGGGGCTACACCATGTTTTGGCATTTAGTGGGTTTTCTACTTTATTATATGATTTTTAAATGGATTTTAGCTTGATATTGGGAGATTTAATCTATTTTTGGAGGATCTTAGGCCCTTTTTGAGTTCAGATCTTGAGGGGAAGTTGGGATATGGTTACCAGCTTCAGGCCTATATAAACTAGAGGCTCTTGAAGCCATGAAGGAAGTTGAGAGCAAAGAAATGCTGTAGAATTGTTGAGCCAAGGCCATTGTTATGCAGGGAAGCTATTGAGGAGCGCACCTTTGCGGGGCATTTCTAGGAGCTTCATGCATCTATTTTCAATGCTGTCAGTTTTGATGGATTTTTGAGATCTGGTAGAACAAGACTAGATCATTTTGTAACCTTTTTGGCACTTTCATGATGTACTTGAAAAGATTTGAAGAGAAATAAGAAATCCCACTGAGACAGAGGGTCGAAGACGTAGGCGAGATTGCCGAACTCCGTTATCACTTTGGTGTTTTATGGTTTGTTGTTCTTCATACTTATGTTCAGATATGTATATTATCTTATGGATTCTATGTTTCCTCTTTCATTATTCCTCTTTCATCAGTTTCCTAAATGGTAATTTAACTCATGCAAGATAAATCAACCATTGTCGTTTAAAATATCTTTTCGGATCAAGTGGTATTAGAGGTAGTTGATGGTTGGTTTTTGAGTTTGCATGTTTGCCAGGAAAAATCTCATCTCAGTTGAGAAAATGGAATCTAAAGAGGGACTTTCTCAAGTTGAGAAGGATATGCAAACTACTCTCTTTTCCATGTCAGAGATGGTGAAATGTTGTATGAAGACTACTTGGAACGAAAGAGATCGGTTCAAGAGAAACCTTCAAAGAACGACACAAGCAAAGAAATATTGAAGGAATTACCTTCTACATCGAATTCAAAAACATCTCTGAGGTATGTAGTGGAAGTCATTCATCAATTTCGCATTGTTCCCATCAAGATGGTTCTTTTGGTGCATTTGAAAAACATACAAGAGGAAATTGATAACCAAGATGGGTTATGAAGGAAAGGGCCTTGGAAATAAGGGCCAAGGTATCGTTAATCCCATATAGGTTGTGGAAATACCTTGTTATTTAGGATTGGGATACGATGAAGAGGAGATTGGAGCATTTCCCAAGATGGGCTCCAAAACATCGGAAACAAGTAATGTTTCGAATGATCAGCTTAATTCATTGCGAGAACACTTCACGAAATGTGATGATGTATCACTCCAAGATGGTGATAGTGAATGCAGGTCATCTCCAAAGAAAACTAAAGATAAGAAAGACAAGTATAATGGTCATGATTTTTCTAATTCTCTTCTTGATTATAAAAACATAATCATGTAATTCAAAACTTGTGAAATATGTATCCATGTACTTTTTGTCATTCACCCAAGCATTGTGTTGCCAAGTGTTGGAAGAGACAATCTTTGTACAAGACATTTACGTCAACTAGGAACGAGACATGACATAAAGACTCAACTCCACAATGGAAGAAAGAGAAGGACAAACAAGTTTGGATGCCAAAAAACCACTGCACTTATTGCAACAGGGTTGGACATCAAAAGGCTAAATGTTGGAAGCTTAATCCGGAGCTTCATCCAAACAAGGACAAAAGGATTACGAATATACTCACCAAGGAAGAGGAATTACTAGCGAAGAAAGAGGAACACCATGAAGGAAAGAAGGTAGTCACTTGGTTATGCCATAAGTGGATGTCACATCTTCATTGTATTTTTCTTCCACTAATGTAATCACACATGTTGAAATGATGACTTGTTATAACCTCATTTTTGTACAACATAGTGTTTTTTTTTTGTCATTATGAGTATGTAATTAGTAAGGTCCATTTTGTAACCTTTTGGAGGACCAAAAGGTCTTTAGTGGGGAGGTGTGATCTAGACTTGGATCCTGGAGCCAAGATGGGGTCCAGGAAGGCCTAAAAATCAAAGTGCTCAGAATGGATTCAAAACAAACGTGTGCACAAGCCTCATATACACGAACCCAACGCAACTTGAACATGCTCAAACTGACGTTGTATGCTCAATATATCACGGTTTGTTCGTTTCGTCAAATAGGCCAAAAACAAAGATGCTGACTGTACAGTTCATACAGTCCGTACAATGTTTACGTGGTAGCTGACTATATAGGCCGTAAAGCTGATGTGGTAGGGCACATTGATGCGAACATGGATAGGTTGCTGATTGGGAAAGTATAGGTGGACGAGTCAGGGGGTGACACGTGGCACCACTGCAAGTGTGACTCGTGGCACTGACTTACATGGTAAGTACAGTGGTAGGTACAATGGATGCTGATGTGGTAGACATGTGGCTGGAAGATGGTCGAATCATGCACTGGCACATGGAAATTAGTTGGCGTATGGTACTGTGCCACATCGCCCAGTCATGGGATGCTACGTGGCACACATTCATTAGTTAACATTTTGGCTAAATTTGTTTTGGAGTCCACCGGGTTCGAACCGTGACCTCCACGGGTGCCAGAGTATTCACATAGGATGGGCTACCAACCCGCCTATATGGTGGTTCTTACCACTATATGTGTTCATATATATTTATGTTGCATTTTTTGTCCCATCGGTGGAGGATAGGGCTGGGGATAGGCCCCATCCTCTGGCACAAAACCACCATAGAACCCTACCGTGTGACCTGTGGTTAATTGTTTGGTGTGCGTTTCAATGTACCCCAACCCTCGATTCAAACTCCTATACGATGGTGCCATATAATCGACAGTCTATCGCTTGGTTCAGATCACAAGGGTTGGCACCTGGTCGGCCGAGCTAGCCCACCAACCAAGGCGCACGACCAGGGGCACGGGTCCAACGACTAAATTGTTGTTATAGCACGTGGAGTATCAAACCGTGGCCAAATGGCCACAACATAGACCAGGAGCCGAATGATAAGGGGGCCAACGCGCCAGGCCATATCTTTTGGGAACATGGCCACCTTCCATATGACCAAGAGCACATAGATAAAGGGGCTACGCCCTATTTTGACATTTAGTGGGTTTTCTACGTTATTAGATGATTTTTAAATGGATTTTAGCTTGATATTGGGAGATTTAATCCATTTTTGGAGGATCTTGGGCCCTTTTTTAGTCTAGATCTTGGGGGGAAGTTGGGAGATGGTTACCAGCTTCAGGACTATATAAACCAGAGGCTCTTGAAGCCATGGAGGAAGGTTCAGAGAAAAGAAATGCTGGAGAATTGTTGAGCCAAGGCCATTGTTATGCAGGGAAGATATTGAGGACTACACCTTTGCGGGGCATTTCTGGGAGCTTCGTGCATCCGTTTTTAGTGTTGTCGGTTTTGATGAGTTCTTGAGATCTGGTAGAACAAGACCAGATCAATTTGCAACCTTTTTGGAACTTTCATTGTGTACTTGAAAAGATTTGAAGAGAAATAAGAAAGCCCACTGAGACAGAGGGTCCGAGACGTAGGCGAGATTTCTGAACTTCGTTATCACTTTGGTGTTTTATGGTTTGCTGTTATTCATACTTATGTTCAGATCTGTATAGTATCTTATGGCTTCTATGTTTCCTCTTTCATTCTTCCTCTTTCATCAGTTTCCTAAATGGTAATTTAACTCATGCAAGATAACTCAACCATTGTCATTTAAAATATATTTTCGGATCAAGTGGTATTAGAGGTAGTTGACGGTTGGCTTTTGAGTATGCATGTTTACCAGGGAAAAGCTCATCTCAGTTGAGAAAATGGCATCTAAAGAGGGACTTTCTCAAGTTGAGAAGGGTATGCGAACTACTCTCTTTCCCATGTCAGAGATGGTGAACATGTTGCATGAAGACTACTTGGAACAAAAGAGATCGGTTCAAGAGAAACCTTCAAAGAACAACAAAAGCGAAGAAAGATTGAAGGAATTACCTTCTACACCGAATTCAAAAAACATCTTTGAGGTATGCAGTGGAAGTCATTCATCAATTTCACATTGTTCCCATCAAGATGGTTCTTTTGGTGGATTTGAAAACATACAAGAGGTATAGCTTTGAAATTGCTAACCAAGATGGGTTATGAAGGAAAGGGCCTTGGAAATAAGGGCCAAGGTATCGTTAATCCCATAGAGGTTGTGGAAATACCTCATTATTTAGGATTGGGATATGACGAAGAGGAGATTGGAGAATTCTCCAAGATGGGCTCCAAAACATCGGAAACAAGTAAATGTTTCGAATGATCATCTTAAGTCATTGCAGGAACACTTCATGAAAGGTGATGATGTATCACTCCAAGATGGTGATAGTGAATGTAGGTAATCTCTAATGAAAAGTGAATATAAGCAAGA
>SNQJ01S0068140.1:18025-31153 GCA_010110895.2 Picea sitchensis | reverse complement strand
CCCCCAGTGCAAAACCACCATAGAACCCTACTGTGTGACTTGTGGTTAATTGTTTGGTGTGCATTTCAATGTAGCCCAACCTCCGATTCAAACTCCTATACGACGGTGCCATATAACCGATAGTCTATCGATTGGTTTGGATGATAAGGGTTGGCGCTAGGTCGGCCAGGCTAGCCCACCGACCAAGGCGCGCGGGTCCAACGACTAAATTGTTGTTAGAGCGCGTGGAGTATTAGCCCGCGACCATATGGCTGCAACACAGACCAGGAACCGAACGGTAAGGGGGCCAATGCACTAGGCCATAATGCTTGGGTACATGGCCATTCTCTATATGACCGGGAGCACGGAGATAAAGGGGTTGCACCCTGTTTTTGCATTTAGTGGGTTTTCTACCTTATTATATGATTTTTAAATGGATTTTAGCCTAATATTGGGAGATTTAATCCATTTTTGGAGGATCTTGGGCCCTTTTTGAGGCTAGATCTTGGGGGGAAGTTGGGAGATGGCTACAAACTTCAGGCCTATACAAACCAGACATTATTAAAGCCATGGAGGAAGGTTCAGAGCAGAGAAATGCTACAGAATTGTTGAGCCAAGGCCATTGTTATGTAGGGAAGCTATTGAGGAGTGCACCTTTGCGGGCCATTTTTGGGAGCTTTGTACATCCGTTTTCAGTGCTGTTAGTTTTGATGGGTTCTTGAGATCTGGTAGAAGAAGACCAGATCTATGTGTAACCTTTTTGGAACTTTCATGATGTACTTGAAAATATTTGAAGAGAAATAAGAAATCCCATTGAGAGAGAGGCCCGAAGACGTAGGCGAGATTGACGAACTTCGTTATCGCTTTGGTGTTTTATGGTTTGTTTTTATTCATACTTATGTTCATATTTGTATATTATCTTATGGCTGCTATGTTTCCTCTTTCATTCTTCCTCTTTCATCAATTTCCTAAATGGTAATTTAACTCATGCAAGATAACTCAACCATTGTCATTTAAAAGATCTTTTCGGATCAGACCTTGTATTGAGCTCATAGCCCAAGGGACTGAACCAACTTAGATTGATAGGGAGAAGCATATGACTTCTATACATAGAGAACTCTTTAGGATCAAGTAGTAATGCCTAGCCCAATATAACTACTATGGTACAAACAATTTGAGCATTCACCGAGGTTGTTTAATAGATAGGTTCTTTGTCCCTCCTATTAGGTGAGTGCGCCATCATAAACCCACAAGCCATAACCCAAGTCATCCCTATACCTTCACCGCCATAACTACTCCAAGCTAGGCCTTGATCCTTCCCCATATTCTGAAATGAATGTTGCATCTTGCGCTTGGGAAACCCCTTTCCTTCCCATGATTTTCCATTATGGGTGAATCACTGCAAAAATACATCGCATCAAATCCAACAGATCGCTCTCATGTTGAAAGGAAGACAACGTACCCACCCTCTACCTTTGCATGAGTTCGTTTGAGAAACTATCCTTTCTAAATGCTTCGTGATCTGAACCAACGTTGTGTGTTGCCTCCCTCACATCATGTGTTCTCTCCTCAACCCAAACCATATCTATCTGTCTTGATCTGTCTACCTAGTCATGGAGGCCTCATGGTATTGGGTCCCACTCATTCCAAACGTAATGTTGAACAATAATGGAAACCCCCACATTATCCATATAATCCGCCATGGCATTGGATTTACGATGAACGTGATCGAGAATCATGATGTGGATTGACCTGAAAATTCTCGTTGTTTTAGATAGACCACATGCCATGTGCCAATGCCTTGAGAGCTTGTTTGGAGGAGTTCCATTCAAAATATTCCTCTGATCCACAATAAGTAGCTGTAAATCTCCTTCTAGGATAGGGGCTCTAAAACCTTGCTTTTGATCTATTACTAACCCCATGAGAAGGCCAACCAACTCCCCCACGTTATTAGACAAGTTACCCAGGTTTGAAGTGAATAAGATCTTCACTTATTTCTAATGATTTATGAAAAATCAACCCACCCTCGATGGGCCTGAATTCCTTTTAGAGGCACCATCGAATTGCAACTTAAGAAAGCCCTCCTAAGGGGGTTTTCATTGCAGTTTGGGTTTTTCTCGCATGGGTTGTCTACTTCATATAAAAGCCAAGATTCTAAGTTTTAAAAATGATGGCTTCATGGTCCTTCTATTCTAGATCCTACGATGATGAGGTGGATGTTGCGATGGTTTCTTGAACGTTGGTTTAGATGGTGTACCAGACCTGTTCACTGGTAACGAACTTATTTTTAAAAATTCCTTTATTTCTTTCTTTCCAAACATTTCATAGCAAAAATCCTAGGAAGGGTTTCCAAGATCTGTTCAAAATTGGCTTATCATAGATGTCTGTCCCCCATTCCTTTAAGGTCCTCAGAATGTCATGTCGAACCATGTCTGACCTTCTAAAAAATTTAGCTCCTTTATCCCAAAAATAATTTGTTGTTCTGCAAGAACCCAACATGTGGTCAAGGGATTCCTCCTATGCTTCGCACAACATACACATAGAGGGCCCAATGAAGCCCCTTCAGAGTAGGTGATCCCAGGTCATAATTTTCCGATTGACTACAAGCCGCAAAAAAGTAAATTTTTTTGTCCAAATGGTTGGTTGCCAAACCTTCTCCCAAAGCGATTTGTATTGCTCCTCTCCTAGGCCCATCACTTCTATAGAGGCACATTTCACTCAAAATTACCATCACGTTGATTTCCCCACCTAACAATGTCCTCCTCTGATCTTATTTCTATTTTTCGCTCCCTTAATACCTCTGTTGACGATTAAAATCACAACGATGAATTCTGCCTGCAAAGGATTGCTAAGCTCTATTATTTATGATAATAATATTTAACTAGTAGGTGGGACCCCCTTGTAGATTAGAGGCACAAAGATAGACATGTTACACTTATATGTTGCTGCTGTTATGATGTTTCCTACACAGTCCTATACATTTGATCATGCAGTCCTGGTTTCATTTGATGTGACAAATGGGTGGTTGATGCATTCTTGCTAAATGCTATTGATATTTACTTGCGATACAAGGAAGTGCCATGGGTATGAGGATTATGTTGTTTACAGGTGCTATGTTATGTTATAACATTGATTAATAATCCATATATGATTTATGCAAAAGATAATAAAATGGGAGCTTGATCAAAACAAAAGGAAAAACTATGTATAAGTTCTAGAGCCATGAAAAAAAGATTACATATAAACCTTGTGACAAATGTGAAATGGTGGACCTAGTTGTTATACTATTCACTTTGTTAAAGAGTTATATGGAGGGACATATGGTAATGTTAACATATGATTATTGTTGAAGTTCTGGCATAAGGTTAACATATAGTTATGATATGTTTCAGGTGGCGCAATATACAATAGATATGACATCGAATCTATACAAAGGATATGACGTTGAATTATAGATTGGATATGGTTTGATTTTAATGGTGGATGTTACGTTAAAGGGATGTCTCATACATGGAATTGCATAGGTCCAGGTGAGGAAGCAACATGCATTTACTGCATGTCACTCCAAACCACCCTCGAGCTCGTCACCCTAACATAGTTGCAATGTTTCTCTATTGGTTGTGGAAGCTCCGTGATTTCAGGTTTGGAAGGGGAAAACTCAAACCAGCTCATCATTGAAGTGATTTTTTACAGGTATGGCTCTTTTCTTTCCATCCATGGTGGACTCTCTATATTATGAATCAAATGGTGTCTCACGATTGCTTGGGTTCTTTGTTTTCTTGAGTATT
The DNA here is from genome assembly GCA_010110895.2 of Picea sitchensis. Classification (NCBI taxonomy): domain Eukaryota; kingdom Viridiplantae; phylum Streptophyta; class Pinopsida; order Pinales; family Pinaceae; genus Picea; species Picea sitchensis. Next base: position 27,386 of record SNQJ01S0068140.1, on the reverse strand, counting down.
CGAATGAGTGCCAATATTGTGTTATGGGTTCTCTGTGATTACCGCGAAATGTTGGCATTTTAAAGCGAAGTAATGGGTGTTATTGATTGTAAAGTCTATGCATTGGTTATTGACTCGGTCATCTTGGTTTTTTATAATGATTCTCTGTGAAAAATGGTAACAGTGGTGCAACAAGCTCTGAGTTTTGTTGTTGACCGGTTTTAACCACTAGTTTGGGTATCAATTGTTGTCATCCCTTTTTTCCTCTCGGTCGTTGTTGTGATTCCTTATCCAAGTTGCAATGCAACTGCCGACAATGGTGTGGTTATTTTTGGCTAATCCCTGAGCTATTGTTGTATGAATCGTTCTTTACTGTCATTTCACCGGAAGCTTACCATAATCTAACCTTGTTTTGCCTAGAATGTTTAATAGAGCTTGTGTATGTATTGAATGGATACGAGTTGTGCTCTGACATTCTTTTCACGAGAGTTTTCACACCCGCTCCTCTCATCTATGCTATAATGACTGACTGTTATGTTGTGAAGCCTCACTGTCAATTGTTTTTTGAAAGTTATCAACCTCCTGGGTGTTGGAAAGAGACATGGTCTCTTTGTGTTTTCGAGTATCCTTCATTGTTTAAATTAACCCTTGTTTCCTCTCTGCAATAAAGTTTTAGAGGCATTTGTGTGTGCCTGGGTTGTTGAGATTGAATTTCCTTATTTCCACTCGGGAATTCTCTTATGTTTCTGTCAAGATCTTGGGGTTATAAGTTGAAAGACTGTGGTGTTTTAAAAGAGCATGGCTCTCTGTTCTTCCAAGATTATATTCGTTACCTGTGGTTGCTTCTCGGTGGTAAATTCTTGAGGATGTAGAATATTATGAGCTCTCCATGTTTTCTAAAGTCAAGAAGCCTTTTGTTACCTGTATGCTTTTAAATTCTAAAGAGCTTGACTTGGAGTCTGACTTGCTTCTACCTTCCTCGGGCACCTTCTGGGGTCTGCCAAGATTTTGGGTTACCATTTTAATGATTGTGCTAATTATAAAGGCACGATATCTCTCACCTCAAAGACCGTCTCTTGTTCGAATATCTGTGTTTCCTCTCTGTGATGAATTTGTTTGAATAAGAAGAAAAGTATGGTTACCTACAGCCTGAGAGATTTCCTTCTAGTCGATTATGGTTTTTCTTATTGTCTTAAATCCTAGCATGATCATGATTACATTTAAAGTTTTGAAGGCACATGTGCGAGTGATTGATTCACCAAGCACGATCATGATTCTGTCAAAGTTTAAAAGAGATACATGTGTGTCAATATGGTTATGTTTTCTTCATACATCTTATGGGAATCACCATGCAGATTATGATTGTTTTAAAAGGAAGTATGTTAATGCGCATGGATATCAAGCTCATGGCTACATATTTTGGGTTGGCTGTTGTTGTCGAATCAAGATTATGTCAATTACATTGTCGAAGACCTGTGTGTATGATAGATTCATTAAACGTTCTTTGGTTCTGTCCAGATTTAAAAAGAAACCCGTGTGTAATTAAATCGGGCCCGATTTTTGTTTGATGACAATTGATTATTTATTGTTAATCCTGGGTCTATTATTATTTGATTGCCAGAGATGGATATTGGATATAGAAAATGATCACTGTGCATATGATGGTTGTTTTTAAAAGAAGAGATCGACATTAGAGCATACAGTACTATGGAATTGGAAGTGTTTGCATAGTCATTATATAGAATGCACAGATTGGTATAGATTAAATATTTCTGGGAAATTAAATCGTTTTATTGAAGACAACAAGCAATCTATATTGAATTGAGGAACAATTAATGTTTTTGGTCTTGGAAGTGGATGATTTTTGGATTGAATTTGAAATAGAGTTATGATAGTTGATTGATTTAATTTATTTTATGAACAATATCCGTATAATTCCCTCTCATTTTCTCACTTTTTTGCTCATTATAAATCCCCTCATGATCCCAAATTCATTTTGCACGCCTTGTTCACTAAAATTAAATTAAAACTTTGTATGACAGTTAATAAAAATGACATAGAGATAGATGACAACTGATATGTTTTGGTATTGTTTGCACAGTCAGTTATTTAATGAATTGTCGAGCAATAATTGTGTTCTTACTCCCTGTCATGATATCACTTTTTCGCTCATTACAATCTCCCCAGATATCCCATGAACCCTATTTCACCCCTGCTCATGTGACAATTATTAAATAAATTTTATGGATTGGATTGCATGGGTTTGATGTTAATTGTTGAGCCAAACTTTGTTTCATATTAAGATAATTTTATGTATGGTCTGTTAATAGCTAGTTGCTAATAATTGCTTCATATAGGATGAAATTCTTCAACAAAGGAAGTCATGGCCGAAAAAATAGGGGTAGAGGAAACTGGAAGATAGGGCCTAGAAGGCCCAAATTCTCAATACATTTCGATGTCGACCCTCAAGAGTTAAACCAGCTCTTTCAAGATGGATTTTTCAATTGGATTGGGGAAGGGATAGTCCATCCTAGACCAGAGAAGCCTCCCTTCAAGCCCTAAAATGTTCCTGGTATCCCTGTGCTTCCCCATGTATCTTTGCAACCTGAAGTTCCAAAGAATGATTGATGGTAGGAGATTGTTCACCCAAGAGTCTCCCACCATCGTGGCTGGCCAAATTTGTCATTACCTCCTTCTCCTCCACTTGTAATACCAATTGCTCAAATTTCCCCTACACACTCACCTATACAATCCTCCCATGCAATAAAATGACTCAAAACCAAGGCTCACCATGTGCATGACAAAGGAAAAGTTGTTGCTGCTCCCTCCTCCCCTTCAAGTGACTCAGCCAAGTCAGTATCCTCTCGTATGAACTTGAGGGATGATTGCTCCCATGTCATTAGTGAGATCAAGCCTCAAGGTCCCACCCAACCTAAGGATGATTCAGGGAAGTCCAAAGGGGATAATGACAACAAAGAAAGAATTGCCTCTAAAAGTGGCAAATATGGTTTTTGGTTATGTGTTTACAATTGATTTGTTGAGGACAATGGACCGCTGAAAGTTTTTGACAACAAACTATTTTTGGATATTGTGGATATTTACATGTTTCGATATAATTTGAAATATCTCTGATATTTAAATTTCAAATTGTGGAAATAATTATGGGAGCCATAAGGAGGCATGTGTATGATTGATTGTCTAATTATGTTTATTTTTGTTACGAAATAAAAGGCAATCACAAGGGGTCCCACCTACTAGTTATTATTTAATAAAAAGACCCTTAGTTATTATTATTGTTATTTCTTCCCCTAAACTAAATATTAGTTAAGTTTTAGTTAACTTAACTAAATGAGGTAGTTGAACTACTTCAACTAATTTGGAATGCATAAAAGACAAATGAGAAGGAAGAATAGAAGGAGAAAGCATACTGAGGTTTTCTCTTGAGTTTTATTGAGATAGTTCAGTTTTCATTCATTCTTAAATTTATTAAATGCCTAATTCTCTTTTTGACAACAGTTTCCTATTGTAGACAACAAGGTTCAAAGCTGAACCATATCATTCAGATGCTTGTTTCATAGGTGTTGATCTATCTTTGATAGTCCGTGTAGACTTGTCTATTTATGAATTGAGTTTCATGATTGATAAAGGATATTGTGTAGATTCAAGTGGGCAATAGTCTGTTGCAAGCTGATCCATATTTTAAAGTTCAGTTTTTACTTCTTGTCAGAGTCCTTTTGTATGGTTTTCATCGGGGATTTCTAAGTTTGACCTTGGTCCATGCCCCCCACATGGATTTTTGTAAGAGAAGGATACTTTTGATTCTTGGAATGAAATAAAGAGATTGCTATTTTGTCTCATTTGTGTTAATCTATGACTTGGTATTTTTTCTTTTGATCTCCACATTTACTTTTGCAATCTGTTATATTTAGAAAATTATATAAAATTGTTATATTTTTCCACAATATTTTATTAAAAAAAATCATCCTAAGCCCTTGTAATTACTACTTGTGGATTGGGAAACACATTTTGAGGCTATAAACATAGGGTGATATTCTCGACTATCTTGCCTTAGCCAAGCAAGATTCGAAAATGCTTGAGTAAGATAAATTCACATCTTTCCCTCAACATTTATTTGGCGACCATACTAGGGAGATATTCCATATCTCTGGTTGATTGTATGCTTGATTATCATTGAATATATTTATATTTCTGATATTGATTATTTGACTGTTTCTTTTCTTCATGGTTGTACCTATTGCAAGGTAGCCCAATATTGAGGCCGATCTTAAAGATCAGACCAACATTGATTTAACCTTGTTTAATACCATCTTAGAGACTGCTAATACCCGAGTTGAGCTTGAACGCTCATGGGAATTGATTGAACAAAACATAAGTGTCCAAGAACGTTGGGAAGCTAGGCAAAGATAGCCTAGGCATCAACCATAGCTTTCTTTTTCCTACAGTTTTGATCTTCTTTTCATGTCCTTAGACCCTCATATCTCTAGGAGAAGAAGAGTTTTATCACCTGAGATCAATCCCATTGCTGAAATAGGAAGAAGAAACGTTGTTTTGTCATCCCAACAAAGTACTCTAAGGAGAACTTTGTCTGATTCAGCTAGTTCATCTTTCTCTCCCTTACCTATCATTCACAAGATGTCATCTAGTGGTGGTTCTTGTGGCACTAGAGATGCTTCTTCATTCAAACTTCAACATCGTCAGTGATTGGTAGCTTGTATAGTCATCAAGTTCCTGTCCAATCTACTACAAACCCTGCCAAAGTCATAAAAAAGTATGGGATTTTTTTGTTTGAAGAAGATGCTACAATTACTTCGTGGCATGTTTCCTCCCCTCTTAACCTAGCACCTGCTACTCGTTCACTTCCTAAATTCAAAGAGAATCTCCCTATGTTTTCAGGGAATAACATGATCACTACGAATGAACACTTGGTGGCATTTTCTAATGCCTGTCATAACATAAGATCCAATGATAACGACACTTGTATGTGCTTATTTGTCAATTCCCTTGAAGGGAAAGAAACGACTGATTTATTTGACCTTCCTCCTAATATTATTTCCACTTGGGAGGAGTTAGTATATTGGTTCAAGTCTACCTATGGGAAGTCCAAAAGTCCAGCCAAGCAATTACGGGAGTACAATAACATTTCTTATAAAGATAGTGAAACTATCAAGTCTTTCAACTTTCATTTCACCAAATTATATAACCAAATTCCTGAACTCATTCTCCCTCAGAACCAAGCTGCTTTCATGCATTATTATAATGCTCTATATTCCCCCTACCAATATCATAGGCTTGAGGAAAAGCATCGATAACCTTGGTTATTCTTTGCATACTTGTTTAGAGTATGAAGAACAACTTGAAAGAACATGTCTTCCTAAGGGAGACTCAGTTAAATAGACGGACATGTCCACCCTCTTACAACTTGTACAAGACATGAATAATCAAATGATAACGTATGAGCGGAAAGGAAATGTCCCCTCACTTACCTCTGGGGTATCATATTCTTCTTCACCACTCTTTAAGAATCCTAATTAAAATAAATTCCAACCTAAAGCCATCATGCCTCGTAGTTGGTGTAACTTTTTCGAGGAACACCATGATGAAAGTACGTGTGAGGTAAATAAGAGTGCTAGAGATAAAATATTTGGTAAAAGGCCTGAAACTACTATCATTGTTCTAGATTTTGCAGAGCCAGAGGATGTTATGATCCTAAATACTAGGAATAAATCCAATGCTCCGAAAGGTAAATATGATCCTCCTTTCACTTCTTCTATCCCAAGATCATCTTCACCAGCTGCTACTGTTCAGGTTTCTAAGGCTCATGACAGTCAAGGAAATACCTCCCCTCTTCTCTCTTCCAAATACAACTTTCTCAATCAATTGACCAATATTTAAGCTGATGCTACCTTCCTGGACATGGTTGTTGTCCCTGAGCAACAAAAGCGTCTGAAAAATTTCATGGAAGGAAAACCTTCCATTGTAGCCAACCTCTCTGAAGAGGTAGATGAAGAGGATTCAACTGTAAGTAAAGTAGGTGTACATAATTTTAGACACCCTGTAAAAAACCCTCCATTTTTTTTTATTTCTATAAAGATTATGGACAAAATAGCTCATTTTTGTCTCATTGATGGTGGTTTAGGCCCAAGTGTAATGTCGAAGATTATTATGGAAGAGCTAGGATTGTCTTGTACAAAAGAAAATGTTAGAAGCATGCTCTCTTATAATAGTTTACAACAATCAACCATAGGTGAAATCAAGGATGTGACCTTGGTTTTGTGTGTGCATCCTGAAATAAGGACAACCCTTAATATTCAGGTAATCGATATACCTGTGAGTAATTACTCGATAATCTTAGGAAGAGATTGGAAAGATTTGACGGGTGGACACCTCTCACTCGACGAGACACACTTATCTGTTCCTCGGAATGGTAAAAACATCATAGTCCTAAGGGAGGGAAGGATTTCACCTTATATAGAAAGCGTCCCATAACCTAATGTGAAGTATATTGAGAAGAACCTAGGAGTGTATTCCATCTTTGCAGATGAGGACAACACTACCTTGGAACAAATCGACATAGAGTATGGGATGTGGCATATGCACTTTGATGGTTCATGCTCCAATGAAGGAAACAAAGATGGTAATATCTTGTACTCTCCTGTGGGTAAAATTCATAACTTTTCCTATAGGTTAGAGTTTGCTTGCACAAACAATGTCAATTTTAAGCGTTACTGCTAGGCATTGAAAATGTTTATAATATAGGTTGTGGTCACCTTACAGCTTTTGGGGATTCCAAACTTGTTGTAAACCTTGTATGCAAGATATATTCTCCTAGAAACAAGTTAATGAAACGTTACACCCAAATTGTTTGGGCACTTATCTCAAACTTTCTATCTTTCAACATCACTCATGTTAAAAGGGAGTTGAACTCAATGGCTAACATGTTAGATGTTTTTGTAGCCTCTCCTACTCGACAACTTCTGCCAAAAAGACCTTATTGCACCTTTCAATATTTGTATCATCCACATATCCCTGACAATGTAGAGTCATGGCAAATCTTCCCTAGTGATGAGAGAATCCGTGCTTTCATTCAAAATGAACCTTATAAGCCTAAGGAAATTATATCAATGGAAGATAACAAAATTCCTAAGGGCTTGATTCCTCTAGAAAGTTCATTTTCATCGAGTGATGTAGGCAACAAAGAAAAACATAAAGAAGAGGAGTCGGAAAGGAAAGTGGGCGAAACCATTTCCTTGAACATTAGAACACTCGAGTGTTCAAAGAATGTTAAAATAGGTGCCCAATGTTCTGATGAAGAAAAATTGAATTTCACTAAGTTGCTTGGTGAATTTCAAGATGTTTTTCTTGGTCTTATGAGGATCTTCGTGGTTTTGATTCTGCTCTTATACAACATTCTATTCCTATCAAGGAGTGCATAAAATCAGTTAGGCAAAAACAAAGACCCATTAACCCTGCACTGGAAGCAACTATTCGAAAGGAGTTGTAAAAACTCTTGAAGGCTGAGATAATTTTCCATGTTAAGTATTCTGAGTGTGTTTCTAATTTGGTTCCCATTTGGAAAGAAATTGGTCAGATTAGATTATACATTGATTTTCACACATTGAATAAAGCTAGTATTAAATACCATTTTCCTCTCCCTAATATGGAAATGATTTTGCAGAAAGTTGCAGGGTCACAAATGATGTCCTTACTTGACGGTTTTTCTGGTTACAATCAAATCAAGGTAAAAAGGATAGATAAATATAAAACCACTTTTATTACACGATGGGGCACTTTTTATTATGAATGTATGCCTTTTGGATTATCTAATGCATGTGCCACTTTCCAAAGAGCTATGTGTTGAGGGGTCGTAGATCCCTTTAACTGAACAGTAGGAACCAAACTCGCCACCGAGGCCCAATTAGACTCTGCAGTGTTTAATGGTGGAATGGTTCTCTAGATCTTGCGATCTAGCCTATTAATCGATGGGATTTACGTAGTGATTGATAGGATGTCTTCTTGTGAAAGATCCTCCTTCAGTTTGAACATTCTCTTTTTGTATTTTCTCTTATAGGTGGGATCGATACAAGACAAATGATGGTATAAACCAGCTGGGTAACAAAGGGGAAATGCTTAAATACTGAAGAAGGCTGAGCTTGGGATAATCCTGGTGCTAAAGCATGCATATACTGATTCTTACACCTATGACAAGCCTATTACTAATACGTTAATCTTCTAGTGTTCCAATCATTGATTGAGATACAATTATCAGAAGTAAACATACATGTAATAAACGATGGCAAGAAAAATAATTTCCTTAGCTCTAATCATTGATCACACATTAACACAACAATTTACTTTTCATCATTAGAGACAAGAACTATAAAACTTCTTAATTAGATAACTTATCAACATATTTATAGGCTCTTACTCGTTACAACATCCATTCATGAGATAAAATCATAAATAATTCTTCTTCAGATCCAGTCACACACGATTTTGATGAAAATTGAACATAAACTTGTCTTTGGTCCTAGACAAGACTTCTCAATTAATGTAGCTCCAAAATAGTTCTTTACAAGTCCAAAAATGAGGGTCTTTTAAAAAACCATCGACCCTTTCTAACAGGTCGATCCTCTTATTTGTAACATATTATTAGCTAAAAATAACTATCAAAATTGCAAGCTAAGTAAAACAAAACATCGCCACATGGCACTTTCATCTCTCAGTCTTCTAAGAGTCATCAAATGGTTTCAGTTGAGTGGATGAATATTCTCATACTCTAACCATTTGATGAATAGTACCTCGCATGTGTTGGCATATGCGAATTTGTGTTGGTCCATCAGGGCCGAAAGGATCTCCTTTATCTCCACTAAACGTGCCCGATACTTGACTACTTTAGCGCTTAACTACTGTAACACTGTCCGAGCCTTGATCGAGTGCTCCATGAACTGTTGTACTTTACCTGGTGCCATGTTCACTAGCTTTTCTATCTCTGTAGCCCACAGTTAGTCTTGGTTGACATGTAGTTTGACTATATCATGCAAGTTGATGAAGTCATCAGGCGTGTCAAATTCTGGGAGGCCGATGTCTCTCATTGCCCGATTGATATTGGTCTAGATCCTTTCATACTTGGCACATTTATCTTGGATTTCCTGATAAGGTTCTTGGGCCATTTTCAAATAGTATTCAAACGACTTCTTTAAGCGGTCGATGCTGCTATATCTTAGTACCCGAATGCCGTGCTCTTCAGTGTCTCGACCCTATTGGACCGCACTGATGTAATCGATCCTTTCCACTGCTTGGTGTGCTTTCTCATACCATCTTTCCATATCCTTGCACGTCGCTAGCACCATAAGGGTGTCTT
>SNQJ01S0068140.1:7465-17975 GCA_010110895.2 Picea sitchensis | reverse complement strand
CTTTCATCTCTCAGTCTTCTAAGAGTCATCAAATGGTTTCAGTTGAGTGGATGAATATTCTCATACTCTAACCATTTGACGAATAGTACCTCGCATGTGTTGGCATATGCGAATTTGTGTTGGTCCATCAGGGCCGAAAGGATCTCCTTTATCTCCACTAAACGTGCCCGATACTTGACTACTTTAGCGCTTAATTGCTGTAACACTGTCCGAGCCTTGATCGAGTGCTCCATGAACTGTTGTACTCTACCTGGTGCCATGTTCACTAGCTTTTCTATCTCTGTAGCCCACAATTAGTCTTGGTTGACATGTAGTTTGACTATATCATGCAAGTTGATGAAGTCATCAGGCGTGTCAAATTCTGGGAGGCCGATGTCTCTCATCGCCCGATTGATATTGGTCTAGATCCTTTCATACTTGGCACATTTATCTTGGATTTCCTGATAAGGTTCTTGGGCCATTTTCAAATAGTATTCAACCGACTTCTTTAAGCGGTTGATGCTGCTATCTCTTAGTACCCGAATGCCGTGCTCTTCAGTGTCTCGACCCTATTGGACCGCACTGATGTAATCGATCCTTTCCACTGCTTGGTGTGCTTTCTCATACCATCTTTCCATATCCTTGCACGTCGCTAGCACCATAAGGGTGTCTTCTTGGAAATCATCTATCCTTGCAGTGATAAGGTGTTTCTAATCCGTGAATTTACTGTAGGCATCTTGGAATTCGCTTTTCAAGAACACTTTGGCCTGTGTGGAGTCCTGATAATATTTTTCCAAATGGCGTAGATGATCCAAATCCTTCAGGGCAGCAACCAAATCCTCTTCATCCTTCCTCTCTCTATTCAGGGTGGCATCTGTGATTTCCATCCCTACGCCGATAAGCTTAGACATCGTGGCATGATCCGTGCTAATCAATTTTTCCTCTGTGGTGATGAGGATGGAGCTGTCAAGAGTAAGCCTCCTCTTTTTGGTGGTTCTCTTCATAATGGATTTCCTCTTTCGGTCATAGGTGATGGATTGTATATTGAATAACTCATCCACATGTTTGGGGATTTGCTGCTCTCCCCAAGTAAGAGAGATTCCCAGACTCCCGACGGTGTAAATATGTTCAAGGCTGGGTTCTTGAACCTATTCCGTATGTCCTAAAAGTTTAACCTATGGTTGTTTCTCATCGGGAGGTAAGGTACTGGCCAAGTTAGATGAATCACGGGCATGCTCGGTACTTACTTGATAATCGACTTTTGAGATGCTGATTTCCTACTGTGGAATCTCTTCTTCTTGTTCACCCAACCCTAGCTCATCCTTTGGGCTGTCCACTTGGGTCCCCGGTGCATCGAGTAGCTCAGTGTATAAGACACTTTAGACCTCTTGGTCACTCTGTGGGAGGCTTTGAACTTGAGCATCGAGAGTTGGGGAAGATTCCTTCTCAGGTTCCCTTTCCTCTGTAATCTGTACCGGAGTCACCAGGGAAACCTTCAAACTCTCCTCCTCATTATAGATATTTATTAAGTCATGTAAGGGGTTTGGTGCACTTTCTCTCCTTGATGTCCTCGCTATCTAAAGCTGAGCCGAAACGTCTCCTATTTATCTGACCCGTGGCGTTGAAACTTCAGGGTTATCTAACCTGGTGATCTCTTCAATTTGTATTGTCTTTGGGTCACTTGGACCTACCCGACTTTCGATTGGGTTGTTTTCAGGGACCCTTGTCATTTATACGAGGTTTGGGTCATTCTGTAGCTGATCAATTACTCTCTGTTCCTGTTCCATTATGAGAAATCCCCTTGCCCATGCCTCCGGTGTCAAAGAAAATCCCCTATTCTACACCTCTTTTGCCTTTGCCGCTCTAATTTCTTCCCTGGCTCTGAGGTCCTCTTGAGCCTACTTCTCTATTGTTGCTCCTTGTTCATCCATGCTCATGGCCTTGAACCTAGCCTTTTTCAGGTCAACCATCCTTTGCACCACCTCATCCCAGTCCTGGGCATTCTTTGTGAAGAATTCATCTTCAAAATTATCATGATCATACAACCAGTAGGATGACACCTTTGAAGCATGTTTTAGGACCAGGCCCTTTGGATCATGCTTACTGAATCGACCTGTTGGGAACCTGAATTCGAGTTGGCCGAACCCTTCTTGTTTGGCTTGAGCAGTATGCTTTACCAAATAGAACCCTACATGGAAACCGTAGGGTATGAAATCCCATTTCTTGTCTTTGGCTAGGGTGGAATTGTAACCTTGCAAGATGGTAGGAGATTTGGTGCTTCGGTGGCCCCAAACACCCTGATGTAGATTTCATGCTCGTCCAAATACCAATGACCTACCTTGGATATAATTTTCTTGGCTCTCGCTGATAGCCTTGGGCATTCTTTCTTAAAAAGAATGAAATACATTCGGGCAATGAATTCATTGCAGATGAGGGAGTAAAATTTTTTATACCTGTTTTCCCATAGCACACTGAAGTAGATGTGGACCGGAAGCTCTACAATATGCCAACTCAGATTCATGCCGATGAAGATGTTCCTAGTGCACATGACGTCGAGCAGGTATGAATCCATGTAAAAATATGGTGCTTCCCCTTCCTTCGTCGTCTGATCCTGCTGCACACAAGTGCTTAGTTTCTTGGAGATTATTGCTCCCTAGTTGAAGCTGAACCCGACAATTGCAACTGTGTATGCCAGAGGCATCCATGCTTCCGAAAAATTGGAGCAGTCTTTCTCTCTGTATAACTGACAGATGAGAGCCATTAAATAGATGTATGTCTCCCTCAAGTTACATACCAACCAGTGCTCTGGTTGGTAAAATTCTTGTCCTCCCTCCACCATGAGGCCATCACCCGGCTGGTGTCATGGTGCTCATAGAAATTCACCATGAATTCTGTGTTTAGCCGTTGCTCTGGGTCTCTGAGTTTTTAATATTTATGAACTTCTACTGGGAGGAAAAATTTGACACACCCACCATTGTCATCGCTGATTAAACATTTATGCATGTCTATGTGGTCGATGAGCCACTTCAGGACCTCTATGCAGGGGAAAATGGGGGTTCTAATTTCCACCATATGTAGATATGACCGTCAGATGTTTGGGAATACCTGGTCGTCGAGCATCCTTATGTCCAAATCAATGTGTGGGACATATTCTGGGTATTCTTCTTGGCTAATCCTGTCAAAGAGATCCCCCTACTGTGGGAGTGCCATATTGGACCTGATACTTGCCTCTGTATCACCAAAGGCTGGAGGTTGAATGAAAACTTTCTTCGTTGCTCTCTTGATGACAGTCTCTAGCCTAGGGATGAACTCCAATTTTCTCATGGTCCTTGGAGAAGAACCTTCTCCTGTCTCTGGTTCTTTTAGATTTGGTGCTATCGACGAGCATCTGGTGGTTGGATTTATTGGTGGCATTGTTCCTGCAACTTAAGTAGAAATTTAGAGACTATGTAAAACCTGGACAAATACAAATTATAGCTAGTGAATTTACAGACTCAGATACATACCTCTGAAGCTTGTTAAAACTTGGTTATTTTGATAATCACAGGGTCGATGCAGCTTTTGGGTTGCTCGTCTTGATCCTTTAGACACTCTGGAATTATCTTATGCACATAATGACTTCGTTCACAATGGTTCAAGATATTTTAAACAAGAAAGATCTTACCGTGTCTCATCAGCCATTCAATTCGGGTTATGAGTGAATTTTCAATAAATCTGCCACTGAATATTTAGAACTTCAATTCATCGTGGGTTGACAACGAAGGCGCAGGAGGTGATGTGGTCTATCAGTGATTTCAAAAGGTTGTTTTGATTGGTGCACGAGGTAGCAACTAATGCAAGATCGAGTATTTATTATCTCCTTAAATGCCCAAAATCCGATCGTATATAATGCTAAAAACGTCCTGTCCTATTGCTCTTTCAGCGGGTGGATCAGGGATCAGGGTTGTGCTATGAACGGTTTCGATGATATTTGCCTACAAAAGATCTGATGCCGATCGATATTACCGTACATTGCTGATGCGAAAAAGCTGACTTGGAGGTGTGATTAGGACCTAGGGAACCAAGACTAACTCGAGATAAGACTAGATTGTTCGACCTTCATACCTGGTAAAGACACATGGCATTCAAGACCAGTGACTTAATTCGCTTGTATTAATTGGAGTCGAGACTTCCTTAAGTTATTCATTCCAAAAAAAACCTTAGCTTTCCGATGCCGAAAAAGTCTCAAGGATCGACGATCGACGATAAACCTATCAAAGCACTTTCGGATCAGCTCCCTTGAAAAAGTCCCGATGCCCAAAACGCATCAGGGATCGACGATCGGGGATAAATTTTATCTTGGTCAAAATGTTTGTTGTGATCCTTCTGGGTTTTCCTCAATTCCAATAAAGTGCATCAGGCATCGACTATCGATGATATCTTTTCGTTCTTTGTTAACGTCTGTCCTCCCTGTCTTTTACCGATGCTGAAGGGGAATCGAATATCGACGATATCTTTATGCGAAAAAATTAACACAAACCAAAAATTCCTTCTGCCAATGCCGATGGAGATCGATGCTCGACGACTGTGGTTTTTCGAGTAGTTCCTTTTTCTTCTTTGAATTCATTCTGATGCTGAACTTGAGCACGTTGGGTGAAGTGTTTGGAAATCGATCCTTTATTCACGTGTTAAGGTATTTTTAGTCATGGGGTTTCATAAGTTCAAGCAATCCCGAATATGTGATGAGAGTCATGAAAATAAGCAAATACAAAACATTTCCCAAAATGAAATCGAATCAGATAGTGCAAAAGATCAAGTGGTACCCAAAAAGTAAAAAAAATGATAAGGCTTTTTTAGGGTGTGTTGAGTGCTCAACACTATGCAAATATCTTTTGACGATTTGATCAGAAAAATTATTTAGATTTATATTGATGAATTAAGTGTGTATTCTAAAAATCGATCAGATCATTTCAATCATCTTAGAAATATTCTCATGCGATGCAGGAAATTTGGCATTTCTTTAAATCCTTCTAAGTCTATTTTCGGCATTACCAAGGGCAAGCTCCTTGGGCACATTGTCTATGATTCATGAATAATCATAGATCCCGAAAGGATTGATGCTATCCTAAATATTCTTGCTCCTACTTCCAAAAAGGAGTTTCAAGCCTTTATGGGTGTTATTAACTTTGTCCATAGGTTTGTTCCTGAGTTTTCTATAATGGTCAAGCCAATTCACAATATTTTTAAGCAAGATCGCTCCTTTTCTTGGATAAATGATGTCGAAAATGCTTTCATAGGGATCAAGAAGGCAATTAGTTTCGCACCAGTTTTGGCGAAGTCAAATTTTGAGAAAGAATTTATGATATATACTACTGCCACAGAGGAAGCAATGTATTCTATATTCATGCAATGTGATGACCAAGTTAATGAAAAACCAGTGTCTTACATGAGTCAAATCTTTTCAGACGATGAGTTTGAATATTATTTTATTGAGAAGCATGCTTTTACTGTTTTTAAAGCTATTGATTTTTTTTTCCACTTTATCTTATGTAAGCATATGTTGGTAAAATTCCTTTTACCTGCTGTCAAGTTTTTACTCTCATAGACTTATCTTTCAGGAAAGATTTCACATTGGCTTGCCAAGATCCAGGAGCATGATATAACCATCATCACTTCTAAAACCATCAAGGTACATGACTTATCCCTTCACTTAGCTCAGCATGCTGAAACAAGTGAAGAAATTGATGAACAAGATAGCTCTCTATCAACACTGTTTTACATTGACAATCAAATCCTTCCGGTGGTTGAACATCCTTGGTATAAAGATCTGGTTTATTACTTGCAAAATAAAAGATGCACAGATAACTTAGATAACCATCAAAGAAGAAGGCTCTGTCTCAAATATTCTAGATACGTCATTATAGGAGACTTCTTGTTTAGGAGATCTGCCGATGGTATGTTACTTCACTGTGTGAACAATGAGGAAGCACTAAAAATGTTGCAAGAGACTCATGGATCTTCAAATTCTGTTATTCATGTAGGAGGGAACTTTTCTGATAAAACCACTGCTTTTAAGATTATTAGGAAAGGGTACTATTGGCCTACAATCTTTCGTGATTCTCATATTTTTTCAAGATCTTGTGACAAGTGCCAGAAATTTGCTTGGAAATAACGTCTTTCTGCTATGGATTTACAACCTGTCCTCCCTGAATTTCCTTTTTCAAAATGGGGTTTGAACTTTATTGGTCCTATTAATCCTCGATATTCAACAGGGCAAGTTTTTATCTTGATAAACACATACTATTTTATGAAATGGATTGAAGCTGTCTTGCTTAAGCATTCGTAGGATGAAAAGGTGATTTATTTCATTTAGATTAATATTTTTTCCAGATTTGGTCTTCCTTTGGAAATTATTACAGATAATGGTCCCGCTTTTAATTCTTCTAAGCTGACCCAATTTTTAGCTAAATTGGAGGTTAAACATTTTACCTCATCAAATTATTACCCCCAAGGAAATGGGTAGGCCGAGTCTACCAACAAGAATATGGTTAGAATTATCAAGAGGCTCATTGAAGATAAGCCTCATCAATGGCACACTCTCCTCACTTACACCCTTTGGGCAAATCACACTACCACCAAGGTGAGCACTGGTTGCACTCCTTTCCAGCTTGTTTATGGTCAAGAAGCCATTCTTCCTACCGAGATGGAACTCTCCTCTCTAAGGTTAATGCTACAGGTTGAAGAATTAAATTCTTTCGATGTCTCTCAAAGAATGAATGCACTTTTGTCTTTGTAGGAGAAAATGACGTTTGCCTTGGATAATATAAAGAGAAGACATCAGTCTGTTAAAATATATTTCAACAAAAGCGTTAAGGATGTCAAATTTAAGGTTAATGAGAAGGTATTTATATGGGATTCAACTCATTCTGAGAGAGGAAGGCATTCAAAGTTCCAAAATTATGGTTGGGTCCTTTTAAGATGACTTTTGTCCTGGGCACAAATTCCTATATGACTTACAAGAGCGATTGTTTCCCTATAGTACTAACGGCTCCCACTTAAAACACTATGTGGAACCAAATTGAAAGTTTAATGCTGTATGGAATATTTTTTGTATTACAGTTTGTTTTATTTGCTTCAATTTTATATTTCTGTTATTTCATTTCTGCTTATTTCAATTCTGCTGTTTCATTTATGCTTTGTCATTTATTGCTATTTTGTTTCTTTTATTTGGCTTCATTTCTTGTCAAAATGAAATGTTGGATCAATTTTGCCACAACAATGCTATTCTGCAAAGTATTGTTAATCAATAACAATCATGTTACACAACTATCATGATGTTCCCCTTGAAAGAATCATTGAAATTGTTATCTGCTTCAACTGCTATTATAAAAGATAGTTGGTTTTATCCCCTTTCTGCTTTCCTTTTCTTCCATCTACTCCAAGATTCAAAGGAGCATACCAGGAAATTTTTCTTCTTGAAGTCAAGAACGCTTTACTATGATTAATCGAATGATTATGCTTACAGGGATAAACCCCCTCACTTAACACTTTCCATAAGTTATTCCCAAAACCCTAGTCATTTTTCCCTTAAATCCGCTCACTTCCCCCTGTTGCATAATCATCCTGATGTATATCTTCTTGATCTGATGTTTACATAGTCTACGAAACTAGACAATCTAAGTTCTTAATATGTTGGAAACAAATTTCTTTTTGGATTCGCCAGTTTGTTGATGATTAAAATCACAACGATGAATTCTGCCTGCAAAGGATTGCTAAGCTCTATTATTTATGATAATAATATTTAACTAGTAGGTGGGACCCCCTTGTAGACTAGAGGCACAAAGATATATATGTTATGCTTATATGTTGATGCAGTCATGATGTTTCCTACACAATCATATACATTTGATGATGCAATCTTGGTTTCATTTGATATGACAAATGGGTGGTTGATGCATTGTTGCTAAATGCTGTTGATATTTACTTGCGATACAAGGCAGTGCCATGGGTACGAGGATTATTTTTTTTACAGGTGCTATTTTATGTTATAACATTAATTACTAATCCATATATGATTTATGCAAAAATAATAAAATGGGATCTTGATCAAAACAAGAGGAAAAACTATGTATAAGTTCTAGAGCTATGACAAAAATATTACATATAAACGTTGTGACAAATGTGAAATGGCGGACCTAGTTGTTATACTATGTGCTTTGTTAAAGAGTTATATGGAGGCACATATGGTAATGTTAACATATGATTATTGTTGAAGTTATGACATAAGTTTAACGTATAGTTATGATATGTTTCGGGTGGCACACTATACAATAGATATGGTATCGAATCTATACAAAGTATATGTCATTGAATTATAGATTGGATATGGTTTTATTTTAATGGTGGATGTTATGTTAATTTGTTGGCTCGTACATGGAATTGAATAGGGCCAGGTGAGGAAGCGACATGCATTTAATGCATGCCACTCCAAACCACCCTTGATCCTGTCACCCTAACATAGTTGCATTGTTTCTCTGTTGGTTGTGGAAGCTCCGCGATTTCAGGTTTGTAAGGGGAAAGCTCAAACCAACTCATCATTGAAGCGATTTTTCATAGGTATGGCTCTTTGATTTCCATCCATGATGGAATATCTGTATTATGAATCAAATGGTGGCTCATGATTACATGGGTTCTGTGTTTTCTTGAGTTTTCGACTGAGTGTCAATATTGTGTTATGGGTTCTTTGTGATTACTGTGAAATGTTGGCATTTTTAAGCGAAGTAATGGGTGTTATTGATTGTAAAGTCCATGCATTGGTTATTGAATCGGTCATATAGGTTTTTTATGATGATTCTATGTGAAAAATGGTAACATTGGTGCAACAAGATCTGAGTTTTATTGTTGAGGGGTTCTAACCACCAGTCTGGGTATCAGTTGTTGTCAACCCTTTTTTCCTCTCGGTCATTGTTGTGATTCTTTATCCAAGTTGCAATGCAATTGTCGATAGTGGTGTGGTTATTTTTGGCTAAGCCCTGAGCTATTGTTGTATGGATTGTTCTTTACTATCATTTCACCAAAATATTTCCACAGTCCAACCTTGTTTTGCCCAGAATGTTTAATAAAGGCTTGTGTATGTATCAAATGGATACAAGTTGTGCTATGGAATTATTTTCACGAGATTTTTCACACCCACTCCTCTCATCTCTGCTATAATGACCGACTTTTATGTTGTGAAGCCTCACTGTCAATTGTTTTTCAAAAGTTATCGACCTCTCGGGTGTTGGAAAGAGACATGGTCTCTCTGTGTTTTCAAGTATCCTTCATTGTTTAAATTAACCCTCGTTTCCTCTCTGCAATAAATTTTTAGAGGCATCTATGTGTGCCTGGGTTGTTGAGCTCGAATTGCCTCGTTTCCACTTGGGCATTCTCTTATGGTTCTGTAAAGATCTTGGTGTTATAAGTTGAAAGACCATGGCGTTTTAAAAGAGCATGGCTCTCTGTTCTTCTGTTGAGAACCAAATACCAATATAGCATAGAAAAACCTCAGAACAAGTACTCAACGCCTTGAAAAAGAGATAATTTTAGGTAATAAGCCTCTTTGAGGGGGAAACCTCCTTATACCCCACATAAATGTCCCAATACAAGATGATTCCAAATGAAAATGTCTCCTTGGTATATATAGGAGACTAGGAGGTACAATTACAACTAATGGGCTCAAGTCGACATAAATAAAATAACATTACTAATGTAATGTGCGCCAATTAAGGTGTAATGAAACACTATTTAGGGTGTAACATGCCCCTCCCCTTGAGACAAGTGTTGTTCACAACACTTGAGTAACTCTGGATGCTTATGTATAAATTAATCATCTTCCCAAGTGGAATCTTTAGCCGATAGTTTCCTCCATTTAACGAGATACTCTGAAATGGATCTATTCCTCAACTGGCGAATTCTTGTGTCGGTGATGGCTTCAGGCTCCAATATGATTTTTCCTTCCTCATCAAGTTCTGGAAACATAGTTTGAACTGGGATCTTGTCGCCTATAATCTTATTTAAGAATTAAACATGGAAAACTAGGTGTACTCATGAAGATGCATGCAACTCTAATTTATATGCCATAGTACCAATATTTTGCAACACCTTATAAGGGTCATAGTAATTTGGTGATAATTTATTATCCTTCTTGGCTTGCTTGAGGGGCATCTGTTTGTATGGTTGTAGTCTTAAAAACACCCAATCCCCTACTTCAAATTTTCTTTCACTACGATGTTGATCTTCTTGTTGTTTCATGCGATTCTGTGCCATGGTCAGGTTGTCCTTTAATATTTGGAGAACTTGTTGTTGATGCTCAGTGTGATCTTCCATTGCTTGAACCTTAGATTTTTATTTTGTAGAAGAAGTGATGGAAGGAGGGTGATATCCATAGAGAGCCATAAATGGTGTCATTTTTGTTGCAGTATGAAAGGAAGTGTTATACCACCATTCTGCCAAGGGTAACCATTTGAACCATTGTGTTTGTTTATCAGAGACAAAGCAACGAAGGTAGCCTTCC
>SNQJ01S0068139.1:81320-100873 GCA_010110895.2 Picea sitchensis | reverse complement strand
TATTCACTCTTTGAGTGTGGAATACGGTTAATGAGAATTCTTCCATTCTTTCTATCTTGCTTCTTCTTTCTCAATTTCTCTCTGCAAATGTGTGTAGTATTTTCTAGCTAGATCTATTCTGTGCAGGTTCAACACATTTACAAAAACAAGACTTGCAATGATATATTTTAGTTGTATCAGAAATTTAATCTTGTTATTCCTAATTTGCAGTAGAATATATCAACTTATATCAGCAAATAAAACATCTAAAATCATCATATAAATATCTATATTAGTTAAGTAAATCAACATCAAACTTAACAATAAAACACAGGATGAAAAAAGGCACTTAAGGAGCTAGATAAGATGATTGTTGTAACATGTGTTTTTCTGCATAGAATTGCAACCTTATGGTTGTAGCATTCAATGGCAAGCAGAAGAAAAATCAACCATGAAAGTTTTTCATGAACATGGATGATTTTAGGGGCTAAATTTCGCTCATGGGCTAATTTTCCATGGTTTTTCCAAAAATGAGATTCGCTATTTTAAAAATGATTCGCCCAAAGTCTATAGGATAAAATTATTTTACCTTAAAAATCGCCAATATTTTATAAAAGCTATATAAAATACTTAGAAATTTGAATATTTTTTAAAAAATATCGCCAAACATTTATAGTCAACATATGAAGGATTAGTAATATTTTCCAAGGTTTCTACATTTTAAAATAAATTTGCATCCTTAAAATCATCCCTAGTCATGAACTGGCTCAAAATATGTGCCCTAGTTAGTAGAGTAAATGAGAAAAGTTAGAGAGTTAGTCTAGGGCTAGTTTAGGAGCTATGAGATGTGTTAGTATCTAGGGTTATGCAACCCTAATGGTTGTAGGTTCAATTTTGTAACAACAATTATAGTTTTGGGAGAGAGGGGAGGCCCTAGAGGGGAAAAACTCCTCTCAATGAGACAAATCAACTTCAAGCAAGATAACTTTCAAAAGGTCAAAGATTATGTTTCCCAAGGCAACGATTTTATATCGCCAATGCGAAAAAGAGTATGACTAGTGCATTTACTATTGGGTTAATGGAGTCACAAGGAGATTGGAGAAGCTACCTCCTTGGGGCTATAAGCTCTTTTAGTTCCCAAGGCAAGTTTCTCTAAGCTAAGGTTTGAGCTAAGAGGGTGTATGCCCTTATACTTTTCTTAGCAAACCCTTGTAATTAATGAGATAAAGCAATAAAATGGTGAATACTATGGTGGGGTTTTATGCCCTTATACTTCCCACCTAGATCCTAGCATAACAATACTTGACTTGAATAAAATGATAGCAAGAGAGTAAAAACCATACCAATATTAAGAGAAATGTTAAGACGATCTACCACAAGAGCTAGAAAGCATCATCCAAAGTTAGTGCTAGGCCTTCCTCCATCAACCATTCATAACATAGCCATAAATAAGTGCACAAGAGATAAAAGAGCCAAGAGGGACGAACATTTTAGACCAACCCTCTCACAAGAGGGTGAGTTATGTTTAAAATGAGATCTTATGATCTCTATTTATACAAAATTTAGTTAACATAGCTTGCCCACAAATTAAGGAGTAAAACACAAGATTATGGGTCAACAACCCTAATCTTTCCCCTTTAACAAAATAATATTAAAAAATTCACTTAAAATTTCATCTTTTGCACAAATTAAACCCTAATTTAGGAGGACATCACCCGTTTAGGGGATGTTTTGGCATTAGGAGCAAGTCGTTGGTGTAGGAGGAGGGTGTCTAGGCTTCTCAAAGCCACATTTCATGTATCCACGTCACTTCCTTCATGGTAAAAGCCCACTTCTCTTCAAAACATCCTAGTGCCAATGCATCAACCACACCAACAAACCCTAACCTCCCTAGGTGACATCATGCCTCAAGAAGAGATGTTTTGCCTCATATAGGAAAAATGTTTGGCATGTGGGGGATAGGTTATGTCATCCAGATCATATTTAAGGCCTTCCAGGTTTGATATCTATCATCTGGCATGTGCACCCTTGGCATCTAACTTGTGGGGTTGTAGCCCCATGGAAGCCCAAGCTAGGCTTGTTCTCCCAAAACTGTCCACCAACTAGGTCCTGCAAAGACAAATAAACATGCCCTCCAAGGATCTCAAGTCATAACATCATGATAAGTTAATCCAATCAATAAATAATACATCTAAGCATGTGCATAAAAGATTACTATATCAAACAATTAACAGCTCAAAGACGTTATGTAACTTGTCAAGCTTAAGTATGGTAGGTTTGACAAGGTGTCATATTGGGTAGATCTTGCCCTAGGTCAAGGACAGGTTCCAAGAGGCTCCTCTCTAATCCATGCCAAATGTATGAGGTGTATGGTGTCAAGACTCAATGGGCATAGGGCTCATGACATACTAGGGGTCATAATGTCTCATTCATTGGTTCCTTTGTAGAGGGTGTGAGGTACCTTCGTCCACAATGCATTTTTTGCAAGCCCATCATTTTCCTTTTATCTTTCTTTCTTTATATTTTATTTCATAATAGCATACGGAGAGATTGAAGGTCATTGCCTTGGCGTGGTGACTAGGTGGTGGAAATGTCACCCACATATACCTAATGTAAATGAGAAGTTTGGCTCGTGATGAGACCCCCTTTCTCTCAGCCATGCAACTGAGAGTCATTGCCCTGGTTTGGTGACCAAATGATGACAATGTCATACCACTAGATATACATGGATTTGATACGTCGCCTTGTGGGTAGACCTCATATCCTTCAGCCTGCCTTTCAAGCATTTCTTTATTATAATATGGGACCCCTTTTATTTAAAGATAAGTGTTTCATTACTTTCTTGGGTGATCCTTGGTTGAAGCATATGGAAGGTTTATATAAGGCTTTTATCCTTTACCCAACACCAACCCTCTAGGCCTTTAGCCCCTTCTTCCCATAGAATGAGGGACAACCCTTGTTTGGGTCAATACACCCTAAAATCCCAAGATATAAGGAAATGGAGGGGAATAATGATGGAAAATGGTAATTATGGTTGGGAATGGTACGATGGCTCGTCAAGGGAGTTACCAGTAGAAAACCCATTCCGAAAGAAGACCTCTTACTAGGGCACAATGTCAACCACCAAGGTGAAGCAGGGAAAAAGGAATAATTTCCAAGCACATATCATGAAATCTAGAGAAATATAAGATAAAACATAATCAAATGGCTTAGGTATTGAAATGATGCTCACCATAATACTGACTTGTACCTCATGGATCAAGGCACACTACCTTCCGGAAGTCAACTAGTGTGGTGGATGCCATCTATAAACCTATGACCATCTGTGGTGGGGAGTGGGTTTTCCATCTGCGCAAAGGGTATTGTTGGTCATGTAGTCTCTCGGAACTCCATATCTGCAACATGAGGGCCTCGAGACATCATTTCCTTATTTATCCAAAAAATAGGAATAACATTTGGCTCCTACCTGGGGACATGTGTCATAGAGTGCATGAGAACCGCAACATCTCCTGGTAGGCATGTGTCTGCAAGTAAACATCAAACTGTCAAGTGCAGGATGGCCTACTCATCCTTGTTCTCATATGATGAAAATCCAAACCAACTAAGCTAGAAAAAGAAAATTTTGAAAATTCTAAACTAAGCATGAAATCAATATGCAAGTAGAGCATAATGAAAATGAAATGCATCTAAAATAGTATGAGCAATCAAGATGCAAATGCAGGGAATCAAAATGACTTACCTACTTAACTGGAGCCTTGGGGCCCTGAAGATCACATGCTAGATGATGTCAGGTGAAGTCATACAAACAGTGCAACCATTTGATCATTTCATCAAAGTATCTCCCATGTGCTTAATTATATAATACAACAAAGATAAGTTAAGCACATAATAATCATGAGTATAAACATATATATAATTGATCATGAAATAAAACTCATGAAGATGGGTGGGAGGGAGAAAATCCTACTGGAAAGAGAAACCATCAGCCCGATCATCCTTCCTGAAAGTGTAGCCACAAAGCTGAACAATCCATCTCTGAAGGGGGCTACTATATGTAGATGAATGCTCATCTTCATCCATGCATAAAGACTCGNGAGGGAGAAAATCCTACTGGAAAGAGAAACCATCAGCCCGATCATCCTTCCTGAAAGTGTAGCCACAAAGCTGAACAATCCATCTCTGAAGGGGGCTACTATATGTAGATGAATGCTCATCTTCATCCATGCATAAAGACTCGCTGCTTGTCGAGGAATGAGAGGAAATGAGAGATCGAAAGAATATTGCATGGTCCTTTCGAGAAGAGGGTAAGAGGTAAGGGACAGTCTCATGTGTAGAAAAACATCACCTCTTCCCCTGTGAATCTCCATGGAAATATCCAAGATGAAAATACTTCTGCTTTGAAGAATGAACCTCAGACTCATGTAAGGAGGCCATGTCTTGGTTTTCCTCAAAATATGAGAACAACGATAGGAAGTCCTCATAAAACAAATATGCATCCTCAAAATTGTATGCACCAAAGGATGATTGAAGATCACTTTGAGTATGTTGTGACAATTCATCCTCGAAGGGGAGAAACAAATATGTAACCATATCATCA
This sequence comes from Picea sitchensis, assembly GCA_010110895.2. NCBI lineage: Eukaryota > Viridiplantae > Streptophyta > Pinopsida > Pinales > Pinaceae > Picea > Picea sitchensis. The sequence continues at coordinate 96,297 of SNQJ01S0068139.1, read as the reverse complement.
CCAGGTCGTCAAACATATGAATCATATATGTATGAGGACCACTCCTCTGATGATGAAAACTCACCCCCCTTTGCTTGAGAGCTACCCTCAATGTCATAAATGGGATCTCTATCAATACTGAAGCAACTCGCATCCCATATACATCTCCCAACCTATATGAAATCATCAATGTGTAGATTGACCATGTCAAAGGGGTCTTCTACAAGATCATATGTATCATCGAGGCTAAATGTTTCTTCATATTTGTGTGCAGGAGGAAGACAAGTTTGAATGGACTCTTCCTCATCAAGAAGAAGCAAATAAAATGATGCCTCTACATGTTGCGCTTCATTAAGATTATTTTTTCTCTTCATGGGCATGCTCCTCCAACGCCTCTTCATCACACGAGGCTTGATTCTTAATATAGAATGCTTCATGTGCCCTTTTTCACAAAGATCTTTTGCATCCAAGGGTTCCTCTAACAAGTCTTCACTTCCAAATTCATAGAATAAGGCGTCATCAAGATCTTCAAAATGATTATCACTTATCATGTTCTTTTCTTGATGTGCGGGAAGAACAAAGGCCTAGATGTCTTCATCAAATGTCTCGTCTGGATTTTCTTCATAAAGATCTTCTTCAAGATTGTTTTCATGAGTATGTTCTTCGAGCACTTCTTCATCTATTGTCTCATCATTGATCGGAAAACTTTCTCTGGAAAGAATGTGTTTGAGCTCTTGAAAATCATCTTCCAAACTCTGAGTAGCTGGATGATAATTCCTGAGAAATTCTTCAATGATTTTTGTAGAAGAAGGGATACTCTTCAGATCACATAAGTGTGTGAACCAATATTTTTTACATGATTCCAATGAAGATACAAAAATTTTCATTAGCACATCCTCATGTAGCACATTTAGGCTTGAAACATACTTCATATAATTGGCCACATGGGTGACTGCTAAAGCTGGATCACCATCAAATTCAAGGCAATTTTCTCTCCATTTTGTTGCACAATGATTTGGATAGCCAGGGACATTCTAAACATCAAGAGAAGGATACACATTATGGAATCCCCATGGTAAGTCCCGTGAGGCCATGGTTCCATAACTTAGGGTAGAGCCTCAATGGAGTCCCCAGATGAGACTAATTCTCATTAAAGGATGGAAAGGGGGGGAAAGGTGGGTTCTGGGAAAGTGGAGTTGCCATATGAGCTTCAAAATGAGCTCATCAAGAAGGGTGCAAAGGGAACATACCATGGGTGGAGTCGCCATGCAATCTAAGGGAAAGGCTTTGGGATAGCTTTCCAAAGTGTCATTAGGGTACGAAGAAGATTCAAAATCTTCCCCGACAATGGTGCCAAAATGTTAGAGCACAAGTTGTAGGTTGGGAAAATCTCAACCCAACCACGGAACAAATTCTACAACTTGGGAATCCTACACCCAATTCCACCTCGATGTAGGTCTCACACTTCAAGGGTGACTAAGTCACTCTAGGGAGGTGATCTCGGTGACCCTAGGGGGATTGAGATGGAGATTGAGGGAAGTGGAAATGAATCCCATAGATGTCAAGTCTAAATGGAAATAAAGGTAGGGAGAGATTCCTTTCAAGTCAAGAAATGTTTTCCCCATGGGTATAATACTTCTCTAAATGAGTGTACATGCCCGAGACACAAGAAAACACAGCTTGCAAAGATATATGTTAGTCGGCTCAAAAAGTTAATCTTGTTGTCCCTAATTTGCAGCAGTATATATCAACTTATATCATAAAATAAAACATCTAAAACATATAAAGATCTAGACTATTTAAGTAAATCATCATCAAACTTAACAATGAAACACAAGATGAAAAAAGGAACTTAAAGAGATAGATAAGATGGTTTTTGTAACATGTGTTTTTTCTGCAGAAAATTGTAGCCTTGTGGAAGTAGAATTCAGTGGCAAGCAAAAGGAAAATCAACCATGAAAATTTGCCAAGAACTAGCCCAAAAGATGGTCCCTAGTTAGTAGAGTAAATGAGAAAAGTTAGAGAGCTAGGCTAGGGTTATATTAGGAGCTATGAGATGTTTTAGTAGCTAGGGTTATGCAGCCCTAATGGTTGTAGGTTAAAATTTGTAACAAAAATTAGAGTTTTGGGAGAGAGGGAATTCCCTAGCGGGGAAATACTCCTCTCAATGAGACAAATCAACTTCAAGCAAGTGAACTTTCAAAAGGTCAAAGATTATGTTTCCCAAGGCAACAATTTTATATCTCCAATGAAAAAAAGAGTATGACTAGTGTATTTACTATTGGGTTAATCGAGTCACAATGATCTTGGAGAATCTACCTCCCTGGGGGTGTAATCCATTTTACTTCCCAAGGCAAGTTTCTCTAAGCTAGGGTTTGAGATAAGAGATTGTATTCCCTTATACTTATCTTAGCAAACCCTTGTAATTAATGAGATGAAGCAATAAAATGGTGAAGACTATGGTGGGGGTGTATGCCCTTATACTTCCCACCTAGCTCCTAGCATAACAATACTTGACTTGAATAAAAATATAGCAAGAGATTAAAAACCATACCAAGATCAAGAGAAATGCTAAGACAATCCACTACAAGAGATAGAAAGCATCATCCAAAGATAGCGCTAGGCCTTCCTCCATCAACCATTCATAACATAGCCATAAATAAGTGCACAAGAGCTAAAATAGCCAAGAGGGACGAAAATTTCAGACCAAGCCTCTCACAAGAGGGAGAGTTATGTTTAAAATGAGATCTTATGATCTCTATTTATACAAAATTTAGCTAACATAGAGTGCCCACAAATTAAGGAGTAAAACACAAGATTAGGTGTCAACAACCTTAATCTTGCCCCCTTAAAAAAATAATATTAAACAATTCACTTAAAAGTTTATCTTTTGCACAAATTAAACCCTAATTTAGGAGGACGCCACCCCTTTAGGGGATGTTTTGGCATTAGGAGCAAGTCGTTGGTGTAGGAGGAGGGTGTCTAGGCTTCCCAAAGCCACATGTCATGTATCGACGTCACTTCCTTCATGGTCAAAGCCCACTTCTCCTCAAAACATCCTAGTGCTAATGCATCAACCACACCACCAAACCCTACCCCCCTAGGTGACGTCTTGCCTCAAGAAGAGATGTTTTGTCTCTCCTAGGAAAAGTGTTTGGCATGTGGGGGATAGGTTATGTTCTCCAGGTCATATTTAAGGCCTTCCAAGTTTGATCTCTCTCATCCACCATGTGGGCCCTTGGCATCCAACCTATGGGCTTGTAGTCCCATGGAAGCCCAATCTACGCTTGTTCTCCCAAAACTATCCACCAGCTAGGTCCTGCAAACACAAATAAACACGCCCTCCAAGGATCTCAAGTCATAACATCATTATAAGTTAATCCAATCAATAAATAATCCATCTAAGCATGTGCATCAAATATTACTAAATCAAACAATTAACAACTCAAATACATCATGTGTCTTGTCAAGATTAAGTATGGGAGGGTTGACGAGGTGTCTTATTGGGTAGATCTTTCCCTAGGTCAAGGAGAGCTTCCAAGAGGTTCCTCTCTAAGCCATGTAAAATGTATGAGGTGGATGGGGTCAAGACTCAAAGGGAATATGGATCATGACATACTAGGGGTCATAGTGTCTCATTCAAGGGTGCCTTTGTAGAGGGTGTGTGGTACTTTCGTCCGCAATTCATTTTTTCCAAACCCATCATTTGCCTTTTATATTTATTTCTTTATATTTTCTTTCATAATAGCATAAGGAGAGATTTAAGATCACTACCCTGGTGTGGTGACCAGGTGGTGGCAATGTCACCCACAAATACCTAATGGAAATGAGAAGATTGGCTCATGATGAGAACCCCTTTCTCTCAGCCATGCAACTGAGAGTCACTGCCCTGGTTTGGTGACCAGATGATGACAATGTCATACCACTAGATATCCATGGACATGATAGGTTGGCGCGTGATGAGACCTCCTATCCTTCAACTTACCTTTCAAGCATTTCTTTATTATACTAAGGGTCCCCTTTTATTTAAAGATAAGTGTTTCATTGCTTTCTTGGGTGATCCCTGGGTGAAGGATCTGGAAGGTTTATATAAGGATTTTATCTTTTACCCAACACCAACCCCTCTGGGCCTTTAGCCCCTTCTTCCCATTGAATGAGGGACAACCCCTTCTTGATTCAATACACCCTAAAATCCCAAGAGATAAGGAAATGGAGGGGAATAATGATGGAAAATGGTAAGTATGGTTGAGAATGGTACGATGGCTCATCAAGGGAGTTCTCAGTAGAAAACCCATTCCCAAAGAAGACCACTTACTAAGGCACAATGTCAACCACCAAGGTGAAGCAAGGCAAAAGGCATAATGTCCAAGCACATATCATGAAATCTAGAGAAATCTAAGATACAACATAATCAAGTGGCCTAGGTATTGAAATGATGCTCACCATAATACTAACTTGTACCTCATGGAGAAAGGCCAACTACCTTCCAGAATCCAACTGGTGTGGTGGATGCCATTTGTAAACATGTGACCATCTGTGGTGGTGAGTGGGTTTTCCATCTGTGTAAAGGGTATCGTTGGTCATGTAGTCTCTCGGCACTCCATATTTGCAACCGGAGGGCCTCGAGACATCATCTCCTTAGTTATCCAAAAAATGGGGATAATAGGACCAATTATATTGCTGCTATATGTGTATGACTTCTTCTTGACAAATGAAGAAAATATCATCACGGATTGTAAGAAGAATCTTGTCATTGAATTTTAAATGAGGACCTAGGCCCGATGCACTGTTTTTTAGGTCTTGAAGTATGGTAGAGCCTAGAAGATATTTTCCTTAGTCAAGGAAAGTATGTTGTGGAAATTCTAAAGATATTTGACATGATGGACTATAGAACAATGTCCACTCCTATGGAGACGAATCTGAAGTTATTGGATGATACTTCGTCATAGTTGGTTGATGTTACTCTATACAGAAATATTCTTGGTTCGTTGATGTATCTGATGAATACCAAGCCAAATATATGCTTTGTTGTGAACACCTTGAGTCAGTATGTGGTGGATCCCAAACCTGTTCACCTTGTAAATGCAAAGAATGTGATGAGATACCTTAAGGGTACATTGGATTATGGTCTCTATTATACTGGAGATCATGACTTCATACTATATGGTTATACTTATTCATATTGCACTGGAAGTGCTTCAGAAAAAACAACACTTCAGGATTTTGTTTCAGTTTGGGGTCAACCATGACTTCATGGAAAAGCATGAAGCAATCCAGTAATTCTCTCGGCATGACAAAAGCGGAGTACATTGCAGCATGTTCCACCAGTTGTGTAGCCATATGAATTCGGAAGTTGTTGATAGGTCTGTTCGTCATGGAGATGGAAGCCATCATGATTCTATGTGATAACCAGAGCTGTATAAAGATGAAGGAGAACCCAATGTTCCATGATAAGTCGAAGAACATAGAAATATAATACCACTACATTCATGATATGGTGTAGAGGGGAGTTGTAAAGCTCCAATATGTTGGCACATATGAGCAGTTTGTAGATGTGTTTACTAATCCTCTGTCTCGTTTGAAGTTTGAGTACTTCTGAGACAAGCTTGGTGTTGTTCGAAAGGACCTCCCTTGAAAGGGGGAGTGATGTTGATGATACTATGGTATCCTGACCAACAACAGGTAGTTGAGTTAGGATTTTATATACTAGGGGACTGATCATCCCTGGGTAGATACCGAAGGTCTGGTAAGGACAATCTATCAGAGTACATGTGCATGTATATGCCAACTGTGGTCAGTAGTGGTAGCTCAGTTATGATTTTATATCCTAAGGAATCATATGATTCTTGGGCAGATCTCGAAGGTCTGATAAGGASGGTCTGTTAGAGTACCACATGGTATCTTATTATGATTTTATATCCTAGGGAATATTATGATTCCTGGGCAGATACCAAAGGTCCAGAAAGGACGGTCTGTCAGATTACTACAAATGTTGTTGTTGATGCACCTGCCTCATTCTGTTGCCACATATAGATGTTGTTGTTCCATCTTCATGTTGTTGATGATGATGATGTTATTCCATCTTCATGTTGTTTATGATGTTGATGTTCCATCTTCATGGTGTTGTTGATGATGATGTTATTCCAGCTTCATGTTGTTGATGTTGATGTTCAAGCTGTATGTTGTGGATGATGATGATGTTACTCCAGCTGCACGCTGTAGATGATTATGATGATCAGTTTCTACTAATGTTGATGATGAGAAAAACTTTTAATGACCTATAGATATGACCGACAGTGTTCCCGATGTTGATGGCGATGTCCCCTTCTCTAGATGATGTATTGAGTCCAGTCAGTTGTTATTGATTTTTTCAGTAGAATAACCTTCTTGTTAAGGGGGAGTGTTGAAATATTGTAACTTCGAAGAATATTCTACCTAAGAGAGAGTGTTGAATAATATTATTATATTATATTTATTAATTAGGCCCTATTGTGCCTTTGTAAAAATCGTCCCTATTGTGCCTTGACAGTTAAATATAAATTAAGAGGGTAAAGTGACAGGTCATCCCAGACCTAATTTTAGGCTCGCCAGACCACTATTTATATGGGAGGCCAGTGCCTCATTTAGACACTCACAACACACTAGCTCTGCAGCTATGAAGAAGTGCACAAGTCTTGGAGGAACTGCTACTACAGCTAAGTGTGATGTCCAAGAGGGTTCTTGGTCTGTGTCTTGGTATTTCTTGGTTAAATGGTGAGGTACTCTTCCTAGTGAAGGAATAGAGGAAGATCTTTTGTTCGATCTTTGGTCTATCTATATTGAGGAATTTTTTGTTGGGTTTTCTCCCCCATGAGGGTTTACCACGATAATATATGTCTCTATTGTTTACGTGATTTCCTCTCTTTCAGTGATCTTATTTATGCAGCTAATGTGCTAAATGATTATAACAACAAAGAAGAACCGTAACTACTATTTGTAAAGTAAAACTTTAACATTAATGTACTGCGACTCAAATTTTGGCTTCTTGAACTCTTTCAACAATGCTTGTCTAATTTATTCTAAAGTCCTTGTTTGTCCTATAGGTGTACTACTCTGCGGTTTCATACACCAGACCAATGTGTGGCCTCTAAATTTCGTTTCCAACTACGCAATATTTACAACCTCATCTCAGATATTCTTCGCAACCCAAATTGTTTCACATACAAATAGATGTTGTTCTGGGTCCTCTGACCCAACTCCTTGGACTCACAAAGTCTCAATGTGTTTTCTAACCCAACCATATTGTTTTGTGTAGTACCTCCCCTCGACAATGTTGGTTGACTCTGACTCAACGCACTTCTCCCACTACTCTGACTACTACTACTATGTCTTCCTCTGCTAACTATAAATGCTTTTGAAAAATCCTCAAAAGTTATCTCAGATCCAGGTGACACACACTGGGTCATGGAATCGACATAGGATCTAGCCTGAGTAGGACTTAACGACTCTTCTATTATAGGATTGAACTGACAATCCTCTTCTTCTCCTTCTGTGTGCAGTATTTCTACGATATGTATTATTGTGCAGTGTTCTCTTTTCTCATACTCACTATGCAGATCTCCTTTCTTAGCCCCAGTCTTCAACCTCTTGTACCTTCTTCCACTGCATAGTACTCCAAACTCATCTTCTTATTCTAATATACCTTCCTCATTTATTTTCATCCTCAGTTCCTCCCTTCCTTCCTCATTTATTTCTTCATTATTTCCTACCTTCAGACCATCCCATGGTCGACCCCCAGTTCCCCTATGTGTGTGAAGCCCCTTAGCAATGAGATTATATAATATGCATTTAATCAATACATGTTGGCAATTTTCTCCTCAAGATACATCACGCAAAGTATCCTCCAACTATTTCATTTCGACCTTATTTGATTATGAATTCACTATTGAGTGGACAATGTCATATGCGTCTTGGTTGATAGGTCGTAATGGAGGAATGTACTTGGAAAATATATTATTATGTGCATATGATTTCCATGAGTCAGAAAATTCTATGTACGTGACCGTCCACTGTCGTAACTCCCATTTCAACCCCAAAAATGATTGCCAAATGTGATGAGGAGCGAGTCTTCTTTATGAGAGCTACACTTGAAAGAGAAATAATTGTAGAGTACTCTCGCTTGGAACATAAGATATTAATGCTAAATGTGTTGGTGCAAGTACGTTCCTTTTTCATCTTCATGTCAATTTTCTTTTAATATGAAACAGTCCCTAAAACCCACGTCAAAAACCATATCTCATCGCACATGTCTTGGTTTAACCCCTTGCAGTTCCTTTAAGAGGTTCATATACAAATGACATTGTGGAATAGCAAGTGCACAAGGTGCTTCCACTAAGTAATATCCTCAACACTTCTCCAAAAATATGTAAAGAGAGAGGTATGGAAGATATTTTGGAAAAAAGAGAGTTACAAATGTGAAATTGATCAGGTTAGGAATGTGAGAAATGAGAAAATAGGCCCTCTTAAGTGATAGGTAGAGAACCATGACAATTTCGCCAAGTACCATATTAACCTTGCCAACAACTTGTAATGAATTTGCTTTCATTTGAATGAACCTATATTTTGTCCAATAAAATACATTGACTCATGATCATGGTCATTCATTAGCCAATACATGTCATAACTTCTACAATATTCTTGAATGGCGAAATATTTGAAGACATCATTGAACCATCAAGAGACCGGCTAGATGGGCGAATTTTAAAATATGTAGCAGTGTAGCGAAAAAGTGAAAGCATGTGAACTGAGCGGGATGAGCCTGGAAATACTTTGTCGGTTGAGAACTATTGACCAAAATGGTCATCAACACACTAGATGAAGGGTCAGTCGAACCTCCCCATGGCTCACCCTTGACGAGAATACTATCTTGGAGGAAGGGTCAGTTGACCCTTCCCCATTGCCCCTTTTGATGAAAATAATTATTTAGTGGAAGGGTCGATCTACCCTTCCTCAAAATCACCCTTGATAGGAATATAATACTAAGTGGTCAACCGACCCTTACCCAATAATTCCCTTGATGAAAATACTATGCTAGAGAAAGTATCAACTTACCCTTACCTATCTCCCACTTAACAAGATCATATGCTAGAATAAGGGTTGGATGACCCTTCCCCTAGCTCGCCTTGACAGGAATACTATGATGGAGGAAGGGTCTACTAACCCTTCCCCAAGATCCCCTTTGACAAGAATACTAATTTGGAGTAAGGGTTGGCACAACCCTTCCTCACCCCCCAATGAAAATACTAATCTAGAGGAAGGGTCAGTTTGACCCTTCCTCGCAATAATAAAATCCTCTTTGATATAGATTTTTGTAAATGTTATGAACCATTATTATTTGGTGGTGATGTCACTGTTATGTTGACCAACCTCATAATGAATTCTCTAAACTTGTCAAAAACATGTTTCTTTAGATAAGTGGTGCTTAGTGATCATTTGTTTGATCTTGTCACATTAAAGTAAATATGTAGGGCCATAAAAAGAATGCAAAGCAATCCAACATTAAAATCTTTTGGATGAATATTCCAGTGTTGCAACATTATCACAAAGTCTTTTCCCTACTTCTTTATAGTCACCTACTCATGACTCTCAGAAACCAAGGAGAATTCATTCCCTTATTTTTCATTTATCTCCATCATACATTGTACATTCTAAATCATTTCACCAATATGTGGGAGAAGGGAGTGAGACGATCCTTTTTCAGGGTCCCAAACCTCTCCTAATGATAGCTAACAGTGGAAACACAAAATTTAGCCTCATTACCCATCTACATTTGTTACTATTGTTCAATTCATTTATGATAATATTCGACTCAATTATAAATCCTTGTGTAAGTACTTCTAGTTGGAAAATAAAAAAATGGATTAATTGTATAAGTTGTGACATATTACAAGCATGATGAGATAAACAATTTTCAAGAGAAGATTCCATGTTCAAGCATGGCATATCCATATCCAAATCATTTTTCATCCATTGCATGTTTCTCTTGGATTATCTTGGGATGGAATAAAAGTAAAATTAATCACCCATTGTCATGATTTTATTTCACACTAGAAGGAACCCATACACACAAGTCACCTCTTGTGAATAGAAAATACAAATTTAATTCAAAACCTATAGTGGAAATCAAGTCACAATAACATTATGTGAACATGAAAATATATATTTCTTAAAATAATACATCATATATGGGAAACAATTGCATACAATAAAATGTTATCAAATGTTTTCAATGTTTTCACAATAACATGCATGTGATATGAAACATGAACCTTGAATAGCGAGGCAAAGACTATCTAGTGACTGGACATCCTTTTCATCAACATAAATGGGCAAATTGTATCTTTGCATGCTAGGTGGGAATGTGGGATAAGTGTTTAAGAAGCATGGAGTTAGCTTTAGTATCTCAAAATAAAAATCCAAAATACAAACTTTTTCATCATATCCCGACATAAAATAAAGAAAAAATAATGATGACAACTCACAATTTATTGGAGCATTTTATTTTCTTACAAGTACTACATTAAAAAATTCATAATCGTGTGGGAGCATTTCATGAAACCAAAACAACCATAGCCTTCTAAACTCAAGCACTAATGTACTATTATTACAATAATGCAAAGGCCATATGTTACTACATCAATGATATTATACTTGAATGGGGATAAAAAATTTCAGACATCTACCAAAACAAATGAAAAAAGATGAAAAAACAAAGATAAAAACTACATTGAAAGAATCCAAATATAATCATAACAACAATGAGAAGCCAAATCACAAACATCATCTATCAATATCTTTGCAATTTGAGAGAGACAAAACTGTGAGACAAATATGAAACCACTGCCATAAATAGAATCCAAAAATATAAATGTATATTTTTTACCCTCTCACTCCTTTGGTTTGATCCAAATTATAGGTAGATAGATATGCCTATTAAACTTTGGGTTTAGATATGGATATCAAACTTTGTAAATGTCATTTTGGGATTGTGAAATGTATTATTTGAGACTTATTTAGATATTTTTCAGGCCTTGTCTATAGACAACTGTAGTACTAAATATGGTTTAGAAATTTTTTTGTGATGAAAAAGATTATTGTTTAGTTCATTAAGTCAATTTTGATGGTGTTTCTTTTTTTCTAACTTTTTTGGTAGACCTCTCTAGGGATATTCAATTAAAAGAAAACATTATCATTGAAGCCATGCATATGCAACTATAGATAATCCAATAGTTCTTGTGAATGCCAAAAGAAAAAGACTTAAGATAAGTTGGAGAAGGAACCTCCTTTAAACAATGGCAGTTTCTTCAGGATTAGAGTGTGGTGTCCTCTTTGCAATTGAAATTTCCAATGCCAGGAAGTGATAATTCTAGGGTCAAGGGGAGTTCACCTTCCACTTGAGTCAATGTAACAAGGCCAATGATGCATGCAATGTGTTTGAATAAATGCCTAGATGTGATCTTCCTCACAGAATGATATGCTAAGTCACCATGTTCATCTCATTTCTTCCATTAAGTTCATTTATCTCAGAAAAATAAATGAATGCAATGTTCAATGTTTAGGTTTATGGATTATCTTATGAGAGAGTTGAGATTAATATTTCTTATTCAACTACCATGCATTCCACTATGTTGTTTTTGTGCCCCGTGTAAGTTATAAATATTTTACATTAATGCAATACACATGCAGATTATTAACATAGAAAAGAAAATAATTAAAATCACACATATACACAAAGATTTACCCTAGAAACCCAATTAGGAAAACCAACAATATGTTTTAGAGTCRCTCCTCTAATTCTATTCAGAATCTAACTTCATTGTTTACAATTATATATATAGGATCCATTGACCTRGATTAGATTACAACCTTAGTTCCTTAACCGGAATTAGAAAACCATGGGCTGAAATATCATGTGCCACTAAACCAACAAAGGCAAAAAACTGCCCCCTCCAAAGGAGAAATACCACCCAAAATTTTGGCAAATAAACCCCCCCCAAAAAACAAAAAAAAATCTATGGCTCTACCCCCGAAACCCCTAATAGGGGTGCCCATAATCGTGGAAAGAATATAACACATACCCAACATTTTCCCACTTCTTGTTTTATTTGTATATAAGGGTCACAGGGTTTCATGATTAACAATCCAGGGCAGAGATGACAATTGATTCTCTACACCAAAAAAAAATCGTAGTGCTTACAAACTTTGTTAATGAATCTGCAACATTCTCCAAAGTGCCCACCTTCACCAACAACACCTTCTTCTCTTCAACCATGTCTCTAATAAAATGATTTTGAACATCGATATGATTTGTCTTATAATGATAATTTGGGTTCCTCACCAGTAAGATTTCACTCTAACTTCCACAATCTATCCTTGCAGGTTGTTTTACCAACCCAATACCTGAACACAATCTATGTAACCATAGTGTTTCATTGCTTGCATGAGTGGTTTCCATGTATTCAGATTTTGTAATTAAGAGTGTCGCTACAGTCTGTCTTTTTCTCATCCAACTGGTTGGTCCTCCAAAAAGGTTAAACACATACCCACTTGTCAATATTATACGATATGAATCTCCAACCTATTATGCATCAACAAAGCCATGTATGTCCAACACTCTTTCCAATTCTAGTCTTCCTTGGTAACACAATCCATAAGTAGTAATGCCACAAAAATCCAAAATCTTCTTTATTATTTCCCAATGCTCCTTCCCTAGTTTTTACATATACATGTTCAAAACTCCCACTACATGTGCAATGTATGATCTAGTATAGACCATTTCATACATCAAACTGCTAACCACACTAACATACAGAACATGATACATGTCCTCTTCCTCTTCTTGTGTCTTCAAACATTGATCTGCAGATAAGTTTAACACCTACAGGAATAGGGACCTTCATAGATTTACATTCATGCATATTAAACCTCTATAATATTGACTCAACATATTTTCTTTGGTTCAACTGGAGTTTCCTGTTTTCCCGGTTTCTTTTAATTTCCATGCCAAAATAAAATTTGCAGCACCAAGATCTTTCATGTCAAATTTAGAGGAAGACTAATTTTTCACATCCTTGATAATTTCCTTATTGTTTCCTATCAACAACATATCATCCACATACAATACCAAATAAATAATATGCTCATATACTAATTTGAAATACATGCAATGATTAGCTTTAATTCTTGTGAATCCAAGTCCTAATATATAAGTATCAATTTTTTGATACCACATCCTTGGTGATTGCTTTAACCCATACATGGACTTTTTTATCCTACATACCATCTCTTTATTTCCCTTCACCACAAATCCTCTTGGTTGCTTCATGTGTATTTATTCTTCCAGATCCTCATGTAGGAATGTTGTCTTCGCATCCATATGTTGTACTTCAAAATCAAAAGCAACAACAACAGATAAAAGAAATATAATAGAAGTTAATTTGGAAACATGAAAAAAAAATTCACCAAAGTCAATTCCCTCTAACTAGGAATAACCTTTTGCTACTAATCGGGATTTGTCTTTCTCCACTTTTCCTTCAGCATTCAACGTCTTCTTAAACACCCATTTTCTACCAATGGGATTTCTTCCAGTTGGCAACTCCATTAGATCCCAAGACTATTCTTATCAAAAGATATTAGTTCTTCAACCATGGTATTTTTCCAAAGTTTGCCATCTTCTGAATCCATTGTCTCCCTAACAGTTCTAGGATCATTATCAGTAATAAACAAATCAAAATTTGAACAGAAATCAGGTGGAGTATACATTTCCAGTTTCCTTCTTTCCCGACTCGATCTCCTCAACACTGGAGTATGAGGATATTCTTCTTATTCATGTTCTTTCGTAGAGTATGATTCATTATCCTTCAATTCAAACTCTATTTTCTTTGGTTCTTCCTCCCTTGGTAGGACTTCATGTTTGAATATACACTTCCTTATTGGTTTATGGGTTCCAAATATTATAACCTTTTAGACCATATTTACAACCAATAAAGATACATTTTTCATCATTTTTATCCAACGTACTCATATTTTTCTTTGGAACATATACATAAGCATCAAAACCAAAACCCTAAGATATGTCATAGATGGATTCTTACAAATCCATACCTCATGTGCAATCATGTCATCCAATGTTGATGAGGATGATTGATTTACCAGGTAACATGCAGTGTCCACTACCTCTACCCATAATTCATATCCCAACCCGACACCATTAAGCATGTTCCTTGTTCTTTCCATCGGCGTATTGTTCATCCTTTCTACAAATCCATTTTACTAAGGTGGGTATGGAGTAGTCTTCTTTCTTGATATACAAAATTTCTTGCAGAATTATCCACCATTATCTATCCTCACACCTTAATTTTGTTTTCTGTTTGATTTTCCACAAGAGCCTTAAAATCTTTAAATTTTTCAAAGACTTCATATTTTTCCTAAGGAAATAAATATGTTTATTCCTTGAGAATTCATCTAAAAATGATACACAGTACATAGATTTACCTAGTGATGCAATCGTCACAGGTCCAAAATGTTAATCCTTAGACAAAGCCTCGTGTTATGTATAAAACCCCTTATTAAGCCCTAGATATTGAATTATTATATTTCTAGTGTTATATGTGTATGTAGACTTAAACCCATCATTGCACCCTTTCCTTATAATCGTACCATTTGTCTCATATATATATATATATACACACACACACACACACACACACACACACACACACACACACACACACACATTAAGGAGACCTAGTCTTAAGATCATCTTATCTCATCTCATATTGTATTCTGAATTAGAGGTTTCCCCCTCAAAGTGGACCACATACATTGATTTTTTGTCATTTAAGGCATAGGATCATAACATTTGGTATCAAGAGCATCGATCCTAGGGTTTTGCTTCATTGAGGAACAAGAAATGTTTTATGATACAAACTAAAGGAATTGTTTTGGGTCATTGTGAGTC